>SOMO01000017.1:1020866-1032543 GCA_028128575.1 Paedocypris carbunculus | reverse complement strand
TTCTTTCTCTCAGGTTTTTCTTTTAACGTTTCAGCAAGCATTGCTAGCATGGAGTCTTATAAAAACAATGTGTTGGTCCCTGTTTCTCGCCTTTAATTCGAACTAAAATAATGCTAAAATGTACTTAATAAAGTTAATCACTGTGTCAGGTTACATGTTTCTTTGGATAATGCCTGAACTGTGTGTTAAAAAAACAAGATTATTTTCCTGTAAAACATCAATTAAATTTACCAGAAAATGTTTGAACATTGTATGATTGCAGACAAAAAACATTTATCTAGTATTTAATTAATAATGAGTTAAGAAGTTTAGTTTAGAAGTTAAAAGCATAACAAAGAATAATGAATATATGACAGAATATTCATGAAAAAAAATTATGACAGAATTCCGAAATTTGCCCACCCAGTTTTTTGTTTTGTTTTTTTTTAAGCTGATTGTGTCATTGAGTAAAGAGCAGGTGAAGATGTAGTTGCCAGCAGAGTTAGCCAACAAGAAACAAAGCTGACAATGGGTGACAAATTAAAGCCCATATTTGCATATTCAGGACATTACTTTCATTGACAATAAAACATAAAGCTGGAGATTAGTGTTGGAAGACATTACCGCAAACGTTGTGCTGCATAGAAGCTCCTGGATTTGACAAGCCAAAATTTAATGTCTGCCCTCCTTTTGCCTTTTTTTGCTTTGTTAATCGTTAATATTTGTTTTGTCAACTTTATGTTCCTCTGATGGTGAGAACTTGCTGCTTTCAAATTAAAATTTTTATTTGTCACATACACATTATACATGGTACAGCATGCAATAAAATGTATTTTACNTTGTCATATACACATTATACATGGTACAGCATGCAATAAAATGTATTTTACAATTGTCCAGCAGTTAGACATGAAGGGGTGCATGCGAGGAAGAGAAACAATAAAAAGATAAGAAATAAAAAAGCACTAAAATACAAAATAAATAGATAAGGATAAAATATAAATCAAAGCAAGGAAGAAAACTATGAAGATAAAAAAAGAGCAAAATACAAACAACATAAAAGTGACTTGAGTGATCCATGTAAAGTCAGGATGAAGTGACCCAGTTGTAAGGTGCGGTGACTTAAGTGCAAATGCAAGTCAGTGGGACAGTTCCAGTGGTAGGTGTTGGGACACGATGCTTTAGACTCCACTGTCACTCTACGGGGAGAGAATAAATACATTATTACAGGCGGACAAAACCACACGTCAAACCAGAAAAAGAGTATCATTTGTCTGACTAGGCAGACTGTAGCTGTATTTTAGTTTGGAAAAATACAGTTACGATTACATTTAAATTTACAGTTAAATGTAAATTACATTTACAGTAGTGCTGTCAAACAATTAATTTTTTTAACTAGTTAATCACACTTCCCTGACCAAATTAATTGTGATTAATTGCGATGAATAGACTTGCGCTGTAACCTCGCAGCAAGAAGGTTCCAATTGTGACTCAAGGTTTGAGTTCGAGGCCGGTCGGGGTCTTTCTGTGTGGAGTTTGCATGTTCTCCCCGTGCTTGCGTGGGTTTCCTCCGGGTGCTCCGGTTTCCCCCACAGTGAGAAAAACATACGTTTCAGGTTAATCTGGCCTTGTGTGTGTGAGTGTGAGTGGTGTGTTTGCCCAGCTGAAGTGGACGCTGGTACAGATTGGCTGACGCTATTTCTCCGGGCAGTTGGGGTGTGTGTGTAAATGTTGTGTGTCGAGTAAGGCGACCTCCATGAAAGATGATAATATGAATTATTATTATTATTATTATTATTGAGGTGTAATATGTAAATTAATGTAAACTCAACACCAAATAAACACTCATTTAAATACTGTAAAATAATTTTGTATAATAGGCTGCCCACTACTCCGGGTTTGTGTGTGTTCACTTCACTGTGTGTATGTGCACTTTCACTTGGATGGGTTAAATGCAGAGCACAAATTCAGTATGGTCCCTAGTAGCCATATTGCCATCACCTCACTTTCCTTTCCTTTAATACAGTGGTTCTCAAAGTGGGGGGCGCGCCCGCAGGGGGAGGGCGCACAGGCACTGCAAGGGGGGCAAGGACCATCAGGAGAAATAAAAAAAGAAACCAGTTAACAGCCAAAGAAGGTAGAGTTAGAGATTAATGATGGGAAGTTCAATTCTTTTAACTGACGTGACGGGATGCGAGAAAGTGAATGATTGATTTTGAGTCATTCGATCATTTTTTTACTGAATGTGGCGCTGTCTACTTGAACAAATTGCGAATGATTCTTCTCGCTACAATCACATCACAAATGAATCGTTCACTGAGGAGACTCGTTCATTCAGACTCCCGAGTCATATAAAAATTGTTCATTTCGAACGAATCATTCACAGACCAATCCGTTTGTAAGGGCGCTTTCACATCTGCCACTTTCGATTGCATCGCACCAGAGTTCGTTTTGCTGTTTGGAACGATTCGTTTGAGCACTTGTGAAGCTGCAATCGAACTCGGAGCCGCACCAAAAGCGGATCAAACAAGTGTACCGAGAACGCTTAAAGAGGTGGTTCCTCTCGTTTTGCTTCCAAACGAACTTTGGGGTAAGAATATGTCATCCCAATGTCCTCACAATCAGCACCTCTAGGGTCTTCTTTAGATCCGTGTTCGGCCGGGCAGCCAATAATGCCTCCCACTGCTTTTCCCAATCTTCTGATTCACCAGAGTGATACCTCCGCCAATCTGTATCAGTCCGGTGAAAAGCCAAAACATATCGATCTTCCACGTCCTCAAAGGACAACGATTCTAGGCAGCTCGAGCGGTGAGTCTCGGACTTTGAGGAAAACATTTTCCAAAAGCGCTCAGTGACCAATTTAAAAACTTCATATTCTTTTAAAAGCAAAACCAGCAGAGCTTCGGAAAAAAAAGACAATAGCCTTGAGTGACAGATAGCAGAGCCGGAGAGAATGAAAGACACCTCTGCTCGTGTCGGAGTCCGGAAGAGAAGCCCGTGTAGTGTAAGTGTAAGTAAATACAGTATTGTCTGTTTATCTAATCTGTATGAATCTAAAGTTTCGGCTTTATGAACAGAGCAAGTTATTTGTCGTAGTAAAGGAACTTTGTCTGTGTTGCTCGCTGAGAGGGGAATGTAGGTCAGTGTCACGTAAACACTTTGCGCCTGAGTGACAACAACTGAACTCAATGACTGTGAGCTGCTGATCTTAATGAGCCGGGGATAGCGCAGCTTCCTTGGTTCTATTCATTGCACGTTGCCAAACCGAAAGTAAAAAAATGCAACTGTGATTAATGGCGTTAAAAAAATTGATGCGATTAAGCACTTAAAATTAATCACGTGCATTAACGCGTTAACTTTGACAGCACTAATTTGCAGTTAAATACATGTAGCCATGTATTTTGGAAGTTTCAGTGTTGAAAGAGTATTTTGAAGATCAACTGAGACTGCTTTTGGTGGAACACTACGTTGATCATTGCCGTTTGGTGCTCATCATGGTTGCCCGGTGTCCTGAACCTCGCTCTGTCTGAAGTGTGACCCTGCAGAAGTCCCTGGCCCGGGCCTGACAGTCCATCAGCGCCTGACTCGCCGTGTGTGATTGGGAGCAGCGTGTGAATGGCCCTGTCACACTCCATGAGCTGCAGGAAGCTCGGAGACGGGCACATATGGCATGTTTGACAGGGAAGAGGGGGTGTGAATGGCACGGAATGATAAAATGCCGCTTTTCCCCCCTTTGGCAATGTCACACTGTGAGGGAAGCTTCTCCAGCTCACACGGCTTCAAGGTCTCACTTGAGCCAGTCTTTCTTCTGGACTGTGACTGCTGGATTTGAACGGCAGACATCACGACAGATCAGAGCTCAGAACCGTTGCCTGTCACCTCCAATTATCCCAAAAAACACAAGCCGACTGACGATCAATGCTGGTTCCTGCAGTTTTTCTTGGCCGAGGTCGACTTCACGATCTTTTCGTCCAAAACATGACTGTGTGAAAGGTTTTGAAGAAACCAGTAGATAAAGCCACAAGCGTGTCGAATTCAAATCATCTAAGAAATGTGGAAAATATATGTGGAAACAATGAGGTTTTTTTTCCTAATATAGAATAAGAACAAGAACAAAATGCATTTCAAAGACAAAAATGAGTTGGTCTCAGTCAAACGTAAAAAAAATGTCACGTGATAAACAGCATCTAGTACCTTCAGCATCCTGCAGATGGCCATATCACCGTCTGACCAAGAGTCACAATGTAACGCACTTAACGCATTAGCGCACAGTCACAATGTAACGAGTAACGATAAGGCCATTCACACGCTGCAAGTCAGGTGATTTATATCATCTTCTTCACACATACTCTACATTTTGTATATTTTGTGAATATATTTTTACTTATTAGTATTTTTGGCTACTTTGTTCTTGTACTGAGCAACTTTTAAATTCACGCAGTCCCAATGAATTCACACTATTTAATAAAGTACAATTACTATGCTCAGTGTTTCAATGTCTAAAGATTTTTTTTTCAGTTTCTTTACGCGTTCGTTGTACTTGTTTTTTTTTTTTAGAATCAAATGTAATACCCATATGTATGCATATTGTATATTTACCATATTTACATGTTAAAATTCCCAAAGTGTACTCAAGTACACAGACTTCAGAGAAATAAGTGTCACTCACCATCAGACTCATACTTCAGAACACCACGTTCTTCTGGAGTTTTACATCAATAGAAATGTGTGTTTGTAACTGCTGTAATTGATTTGCTAAGTGTTTTACTCTCGACGTCTCAAGCTGCTGAAAAGATTTTAATCTGCCCTGAACCGGAGGTAACGTGGATCTGTCTGTTCCGGTCTGTTCTTCCATGGGTTTCCTCCGCTGTCAGCTCATGCTCTGACTTTCACTCCGGCAGCCACTTCCACTACTATTCTTGTAAGATGTCACAGAATATACGTGTCAAGCTGGAGCGCTGCTCCTTTAGCATTCACTCGTCCTCAATCTCTCCATCCTTCCGCTGGAGAACCACACACCGGCCAATTCCTCCAAACATCTGCTGCGTGAAGACATGTCAGTGTGGTTTTTCACGTCATACTTGACTTGGACTCATTTACTTGCATTTTTAATATCGTATGCAGTGCTAGACAAACAATTTTTTGTTACTGTAGTTGCCACATCTACATTCAATTTTCACATGTTCATCAGCTCATATGCAGTGTTGGGAGTAACTTATTACAAAAGTAATACATTACAATGATATATTAGTTTTTGCTGTAAAGCAGTAGTGTAACATATTACTAATTGGAATACTTTGCCAATTGTATACTATATTGTTCGCTTGGATAGACCACAGTCATTAGGCTACATAACATTTTCTTCTACTGAATGTAAAATAAAATACAAGTAAATGGTACATTTGGTTATTTTAGGATGTTACTGTCTACTTCTGTAGTTATTTTGGTGAAAATACTTAAGTAATGTAACATATTACAATTCTGAGACAGTAATATTGTCATGAAACTTACTGTATGTTACTTTATACAAGCATAATAATAAGTATTGTGTAATGTATTACAATTTTGAAGTGTGGTGGTCTTTCAATGCTGGTGTATATTGTACTGTGCCTGGTTTGTTACAAATAGAAAAGTAAAAAGCAGTGTTTTTACTTGTCGCAATGTGCAAATGTCTCTCTGCGTTTATGGAGCAAACTCTCATGGGATTGTATTGTTTAGCACCCAATTCTAGTCTACACCCTTCCTGTTGGTCAGTCTAATGGACGGTGGGCAGGCTCTATCCGCCAGTTTGCGAGCAGAAGATCACTTGGGCACACAAACCCCTGCATCAGTATACGGTGCACAACTCTGCTCTAATGGAGGAAGGCTCTCAGCGGGACCGAAGTGTTTATTAGTGGATCTGGCAACCAGCGGTCATCGTCACCTTTAGAGGATTGAGAAAGCCAGCAGTGGTTTATCAGTGTCCATGTCAGATGTAAATAAAGAGAACCTGAGGAGTGATGGGCAGCTCCTGGGGTCTTAAGAACCAAGGCCTGAATCCTTGAGAATACACAGAGAGGCTGTGGATGACAGCAAAACCCCGTTGGCTGTTCTGAGATCCGTCCTTCACATGTAAGAGCCTGACACAGATTCTCAGACTATAGAAAACATCCTTGTACCCGCAGTGGCTTCAGAGATGCTTGTTTTATCTGTCCTCGCATAATCGAGACTGATAACGCAAGAGAAGAACTAATAATGAGGTTAGAAGTGGAAATAAGCATTGTTTGCTTCTCCTTCCTCTCTTCATCTTTGGTGTTTAAATTCTCCAGTTTGATTCATGGACTGTTGTCTTACAAACTGATGAAGTGAGTCCAGCGTCCCTCTGTGAAGAATGTGCTGTGGATCCACCTGACCACGTGAGGGTGATGGCCGTTCACATCTCAGATTTACATCAAACGTGCTGGTACAAAGCAACACTTCTTCTTCATTTTCCCTCGAGCAGCAGAGCGAGTTAGAGATAAACGCACCATCAATCCTGGTTTGTGTTTGTTAGGGTAGCTTTAGTGAAGAACATGCAAATAAGCAGGAATTTATGACTCACAACCTTTTATGACTCACAACACAAGCTTTCTTTCACTTACTGTGTCTCTCTCTCTCTCTCACACACACACACACACACACACACACACACTTTATCTGGATGCCTGCCTGTCTTTTCTGTCTCTTTTTTATCTGTCTGTCTTTTTTCATACATACTTATGTGAGTGACAAAATCCCTTTACTCAAGTACTTTACACCAAGGACTGTCACACACTCATTCTTTTTCTGTGTCGGTCTCTCTATTTTCTGTACTGTATGTTTCTCTTTCTCTCTTCCTAGTTTTCTGATTGTCTGTCTTGTGTGTTTCTCTCTTATACAGTCGTTTTTTTTATAACATTCGTCTTTATCTCTCTATTTTGTGTCCTCTTCCTCTCTTTTTCACACACTCTTTCTCCAGCTGTAGCTCTCTTGTAAGTTGTCTGCTTTCTCTCTTTTATTTCCATCCTCTTCCTTCTCAATCTTTCATCCATCACAAAGACATGACAGCAGAAGTCATTCTCCAAAGGAAAAGCAGAGATCTGCGGATAATTCTGTTTTCCCAGCGTCTCCAGTGTCGGAGAAATGAGGTTAAAGTGTTGAGTGGAGGAGAGATGATCACCACGTCTGATCCTGTTTCCTTCAGGTTCTTCAGGCTCAATCACTCATCATGCCTCATCACTCCCGTTTCCTTATAGTGGCTTACAACCTGCATTCTAAGTGGCCAGAGGTCAAGCCGGCGGGTTCTGTCACTTCGACCAATGTCATTGAGTTTTTGGAGTTGCTGTTTTCACGTTGGGGTTTGCCAAGTGTGTTGACTACAGACAATGGTCCTCAATTTGTGTCTGCAGAGTTTACTGGTTACGTTCAGAGCAAAGGGATTAAACACGTACGTACATTGTTCTATCGTCCGCAGTCAAATGGGGGGGTGGAATGGTGTAATCAGTCCCTAAAAAATGGTCTGAGAGCACATTTGGCACAAGGGTGCTCTTTCAACGAAGCCTTAAGCCAGACACTGCTGCATTACAGAGCTGCCCAGCACATCGCTACTGGTCTTTCACCACCAAAGCTGATGTTGGGGTAAGAACTACAGTTGCCCTTGCATAAGCTTCAACCTCCAGTGGCACATTCGGGAGGTGGTGTGGTCCAAACCAGAGTGCAAGAGAAGCAGCTTAAATTGCAGAGAGGGTTCAATACAATGAAACGGGCCAGGGTTCCACAGCTCTCATCACAGGACTGGGTGCGGGTTCAGCGGCCACACAGGCAGAACAAACTCTGCACTTTTTGATCACAGCCACTGCAAATCCAAACAAAGCTTGACCCAGTTACATTTCAACTTTCGGACGGTTCAGATGGCATGCTAGTCGGCTTCGGAAAGTACAGGGTCCGCAGAATGCAAACCCTATTCAAAACAATGCACTCCCGCCGTTCTTGTTAGGTTCTAGATGCCCAGCGGCAGGTGTGCAACCCGCAGCGATGCCAGCTGCAGTCCAGAATCCATCTGCAGAACAGCAGGGCCGACCTGTCCGATCTCACTCTAGGCCTGTTCGTTTTGGGGATTATGTTTTATCTTTTCATACTTATTTCATTGGGGAGGGGAGGGGGGAAATGTTATATAGCTATTATCACAGTCCTAGTGATTGCCATGTTTGGTTATTTTGGTTTTTGTGCAATTTGAATAATGATCATCTGCCACTTTAACTAGAATATTCTATGGTCGAGATTGGCGATGAATGTGTTACGTAGATTTAGTGGGACAAGGTAATAAAAAGAAGACGTTTGAAACAAGTTGTGCTACTCGTTTTATTTATACATTTTGGACACAACAAGGAGTTTAGAATCAGTCAGTGTGAATATTACACCATTAGTGCTGAGAAGTGAAATCATTCTTCTTCTGTCTATCTATCTATCTACCTATCTGTGTCTGTCTATCTATCTATCTATCTATCTACCTGTCTGTATCTATCTGTCCGTCCGTCCGTCCATCCTTTCGCCCGCCCGCCCATCCATCCATCCATCAATCACTCTATATATCTATCTATCTACCCATAAGTCTATTGTTCATTTCTACATCAAGTCAAACTTTACAAAAAAGAGAAACATATTTTAATTTACCCTCCTCGCCCTCTCTCCTCTTTCCACACATTAGCCACACGCCTGTGGCAGACATTCCTGCGTCGGATTCGTGTTGTTTGTGTAAGGCCGTGGAGAAACAGAAGACTCATTTTTCTTCATCTGCAGTGTATCGGCGCTCGCCGTGATCCCGGTACCGCGGGCCGCCTCGCACCTGCACCAGTACCAGCCGTTCATTTCCCGGCCGTGATTGATGGTTTGTTGCGGCGGCGCGTGCGTGTCAAGCCTCTCGCCGGTGTCCGGCCCCGTCACGCTCATTTACCCCAGAAGACAGTGACATATTTCAGCCGCTCGCCTGCTGGATGAAGATGGGTGGCTTTCGCGAGGGATTTTGTACACACATTTATTTTCAGCCATGAACTCGTGTTTTTCTCTCTCTTTTTTTTTTTAATCGCCGCCACTAGCCCACTTCACTGCTTTCCATTCTTCTCTTCAAAAAACATTGTCAGCTGTATTTGCAGTTATGCTGCATATGCAAATCCACATGGCAAGCACATCAAGATCAAGTCTTTTTAATTTTTGAATGATTTTTTGATTGTTCACTTGTCTGGGTTAATTGTATAACGGTTGATGTAAAAACTCATGTAACGCGTCGTAAAACTTACAAACATTTGTATCTATAGAAGCTTCAAACCATATGTGGTAAACTGACAGAAACTCCGCCCGCACACTTAGCGATCGGCCAATGGGAAAGACCGTGACTGGATTTAAAGTTCCCTAGAGCCACCTGGTCGCTCTTGATTGCTACCACCGGGTCCGTCATGGCGTGTATGCGGTGAGTGGCACCACTGCTTCTCACGCAGTGACTGCCTGTGTGGGAAGTGGTGGCTTTGAAAGTGCTACCTTGATTTCCTGCAGTTGTGCTCTGTGCCTTGGACTCCGGTTGATTCTCGCACGGCAGTGTAGCGACACGAGGGCCATATTTGGTCGGATCTCATGGGTGCGTGGCGTCATTCCGCCGCTCTCGTGGCTCTGCTTCAGGACGCGTGGAGACTGCGCAGAGTGTACGATCACGCAACACCCCTAATCCGGTTGGGGAGGGCGCACGCTTGGACCGTGGTGGCCACCGTGTGTGTGTGTGTGCATATGCGTGACTCGAAGTGCGTCGGTTTGGTGGTTGTGCGAGACGCTTGTGTGTGCACGCGACCCGAAGTGCGCCGGTTTTGTGTTTGCGCAGGACGTGTGTGTGTGGATCTGCGTGCTCACCGAGGGCAGCAAAGCCGAGGCCAAGCGACTGGTCGTTTCCGTCGGTTGTAGGCGCGGGACACTAGTTCCAGTGTACATTGATTGACGTGACTGATTCACGGCGGGTGTGTGGGTGAGCGTGAGTGACGTGCCGTGTACGGGGTGTTGAAGCGACCATCGCTCCTTGCCAACGGGTGTATCGCGTGCTTGTGTGTTGTGTGTCTGTCTTTTAAATAAGCAGTCTCAGGACTCATTTTATTAAATTGTTTGTTAAATAAACGTACTTTGTATTTCCAAACCCACGCTTCCTGCCTTCTGTGTTTGCGCGAACCGGTGACCCCTGCTACACATAGTCTCCTTCGACCTGGCCTCCATGATGGAGACACGTATTGGTGGATATTGACTGACTGATTACTGATCAGTAGGGGTGTGACGATATCTTGTGGAACGAGACGATTGCATATTGTGATATCGCGAGAATTTGGCGCCACTTTTGCTACAGTGTGTGGAATCAAATTTTTCAAAGGATTTGTGCACAAGCGTCCTGGTTTTCGTTCCGGAATGAGCAGCTCGAGTTTAGCACACAGATCTTTGCGCTCTCGTTTCAATTGACGTTGGCTCGAACCACTGGGCGGATCTGGTTATCACTGCGTGCAATTGATGAAAATAGAAAGAGTGAAATGTTTCAACAGTTTTGAAAGTTTTAGTTAAGTTCAAGTTCTGATCAACTTGAACTTAATCAGTGATCACTCACTTTACTTTACATCAAAACAACCAAGATCAAGCTCATTAAAACATAAAAGGCATATTGTGCATAAAGACTTCACGTTGAACCAATATCATTATTGTACAACGTTTTCTTATATTACTTTTTATTTAAAAAATGTTTTTTACATTTTTGGTTCAATTAAAACAAATAACATTTTCTGTCACATCACCATAGCGTGAGTAATAACGTTAATAATAATAATAATAATAATATAGAATAATATTCTCCTAAACATACTATTTTTTCTTTATTTAACAAACCTAACTTGTGACTTTAAATAAACACTTGTATAAATCCATACTGCCAAAATGGAGACACCGTTTATTTTAATAGTGTCTTTGCGTTGGTCTTGAACTAAGAAAAGCATTATATAAATAAACTGAACTTGAACTTAAATACTGTAAAAGAATTTAGTATAATTTTTGCTCAATTTGCAATGCATTGTCTTTGTTTTTTAACCCTCTGAGGTCGACACTTTTTTTAAGATAAAACACACAAAACAAAGTCGATTGTGGTCTTACATATAAGTGCTATCCATCAATTGAAAGTTTGAAGTACATATTTTTTTAGGTTACAGTCTTAATAAAAACAGGACGTTGTGTTTTTTGTAGCAATAATAATAATAAAACTAAAACGTGAAGCGTCAAGCGTGTTTTGCCTTTTCTTTGTCAGCTGAAAACGAACTGTAACTTACTAAATACTTATCACTTTAACATTAAAAACATAAGTCTACATAAAGCTTAGAATGTCTGCTTTTAAAAATAAGTGTAAGTAAATACAGTGTTTATCTAACACCTGAACTCAATGACTGTGAGCTGCTGATCTTAATGAGCCGCACTTGCACTATGCATCTGTGATTAATGGCGTTAAAAATAATTGAGCACTAGTATTTACTTAAATTTTTTGCAGCTGATTCTAGTGAGATTGACTAAAAATCGAGTAATGGATAATTTTTTTTCATCTCTTTCTTTTTATCCAAAATATTTCAGTAAGCTTGTTCACTAGTTGTGTGTGTGTGTGTGTGTGTGTGTGTGTGTGTGTGTGTGTGTGTGTGTG
>SOMO01000017.1:999366-1018373 GCA_028128575.1 Paedocypris carbunculus | reverse complement strand
CAAGTTACAAGTCACCAATTCCAAGAGGACTTGAGTAAAAGACACAAAGTATCTCATTTTAAAAGAACTTAAATATTTTACTCCTACTGAATTTAGGCTAAAACAAAAACACAAAGAAATGTGAAAAACAAGAAACTTTTAATGTATGAGCCTTTATTCATACATTATTTATTATCTTACTATAAATAATAAAATTAACATAGAAAATAAGTTTAACACCTCATCTTTTCCAAGTAGATAAAATATAATAGTCAGTCTCAGATAAACTCAAATGTGCAAAAAGTGCAAACGCTAAATGACGTGATTGAGCTGATAAACAGCATCCAGTACCATCAGCATTCTGCAGATGGCGATATCACCTTGTCCGCCTGAGAAATTACCAACGTTAATCACAATGTAACAAGTAACGATAATTCATTCAAATGTAGAGGAGTACTTATATTATACATTTATAAAAAACACGTACTTAATCTCAAAATGTAGTCAAGTAGAGAGTAAAAGTTGGTTATATTTTTTTTATTCAGCACAAGTACAAAGAAGCTTAAAAAGGTCCTAAGTAAAGTAACTAAGTCCATTTACTCAAATGCGTACACCACTGCCTCTCTTTTCCTCTGTGCTAATCTCCATTTTTATTCCTTTGTTCTCGCTCTCGGTCTGGATCTTTCTTTCTTAGTCTATCTTTCTATCTGTGTGATTTTTTTCTTTTAGTTTCCCTGCTTTTGCCTCCATTGCAGTGTCTGTATGGGTTGTTATCTACACGAATGAATTTGAGTGTTGCTTTGATTCCAAATGTTCTAGTTGTATCTCCCGCTCTAAACAGCTGATAGACACACATGTGCAGCAGGAAACACTTGTCTTGTTCAGTGTTCCATTTGGGTTGCGGCGGCTCGAGTGGGTTTTGTTGCAGCAAAACAGCTTTAATTCAGCTTCACAATGCGTGTGTAATTATAGCCCGATTACTTATTCATCCTCCCTGCCAAATTCTGCCAATAGCCGTGCAGCAGTGGCCCTCACAGATGAGCTGCTGGAGCCCCGAGGGCCGGGACATCGAGGAGGAAAAGCCTCCACTACAGTAATTAGCTGCTATTCTGCTCTCACAATGGAGGCTTCTTCTGTACAACGGGAGGCGGGGAACCATCTCAGGTTGGATCCGGTCTCCTTTCTTTCCACAGATCTACGGTTTCTCAGGAAGCGTGTATTTAGTGTGTGTTCAGGGGTCGCTCCGCCGCACAATAAAGCTGAAATGAGAGCGGCCGGGAGAGAGCCAGCTGTGACACAGGTCGCCTTGTTCAGACACATGTGCATAATGGATCGCTTTCATTCCGCCGCCGTCGCATTTGCACCGGAGAGATGAAGGGAGAGAGGGAGCAAACGGGCATGGCTGTTAAATTAAGTGTGGAATGAATGCATTATCAGCTATTAGGGCGACGAAAAAGAGTGTCCTGAAAAACACAAGTGTAATTGTGAGTTCTGAAGCTGCAGTGCATTCAAACGCCCGCAGCCTTCCTCTCGGGGTTGTTGGGGTGACATATGCTCGTGTTAGTAGTGTCACACCAAACACAGCCATTTTCACTTTTACAGTTTTACATTTTCATTTTAAACACTTACGAAATGAATCTGTGTCGTTCTGCGAAAATTTTACATGTAATCAATCTAATCCGTCTCGTGACTTTAGAAAAAAAAAATTTAGACCATTTTTTTAATAAATGATAAAATATCGATACCAATTGTAATAAAGACTTGCTACATAGCAGCTGTTTAGTTGGCCCTTTGGCTGATTTTTCTAAATGTACAGTGCATAATGATATACGGACAATCTCACATGAACGTTACCGCCACCTTGAAATTTCCGTCCGAGCGATGTCACTGTTCTCAGGGATTTGCACAACATTTCAAGATGGCGGCTCTACGGAAAAGTAAAAAAAAAATTGCCGTTCTGGGAGAATTCAAGCTTATTTTATATTTCGGAACCAAGGTCTCTGAAACTAACTTGTGTTTTTGCTGTTTTTTTGTTTATTTGACAGGCAAAGAAGACTAAACAACTGTTTTACACACGTCTGGAGTCTCGTCTCCCTGCACGCTAGCGGTAAGAAAAAGACGTGCTCCTTTTGTATAGCGAAAATATTTCGAAACTCGGGACGACCTTTTCGAGACGACAGACGACAAATGGCATTATGTTACTCAGGATTCTCATTATCTAGGACCTTTGTTAGTCGGGGCAGCACTGTAGTTTGTTTTGTGTTGATTTATTTAGATTAGGGCTGTCAAATGATAAAAAAATTTGAAGTAGTTAATCGCACTTTCTCAACCAAATTAATTGTGATTAATAAAATTTGACGCGATTAAACAAATTTAATTAATCGCATGAGTTAACGCGTTAACTTTGACAGCCCTAATTTAGATTTAAACTGCTTTTTGATTGGCAGTCAACATTTGTCAGCATCGTTCTTTAGATTAAGTGTTGTGTCTTGTCACTGATGCTCCACCTCTTGATCTCTGATCTTCCTTCTGATTGGTTTAGCCTCCACGCCTGCCTCTTGCCTCTCTGTGCTGGATGGTTTCTTATCGTTGATTTTTCCATTGGAAGGCAAACACACAGTTGTCTCCTGTATCACCAAGGCTTTTCCGTTCGGAGCATTTAGGTCAAACGTTACCTCTGGTCCTCTCTCCATCTGCTGCCCGAGCGAAGGTGCCCAAAGCCACAGGGCAGCATTCTGGCATTTTCTGGAAGCATGCACCCCACCGAGCCCAGATCAGCCCAGCAGGAGAGTGCCTCAGCACGCTCTTCCCATCCTATGAGATGTGCATCCCTCTTTCAGGTGTACTCTCTGTTCTCCGGGGAGAATTAGGCCACGTTTAGACGGATGACTGCCGGCGACCAAAGCTTTAACTGTATTAATCCTTCTCTTATCAAGCAGGAAATGATGAATGGCTGGGCTTGCTCCAGGCTCACCTCTGCTGTCGAGCCAGCACAATCAAAGCTCTAAATCACAGGCATGTGTGTGTGTGTGTGTGTGTGTGTGTGTGTGTGTGTGTGTGAAGTGATTCAATGACTCTCCGATGGGAGGTTTAGGAAACAAGTATGAAAACTAAATAGAGTTCCACTGAATGTGGACAAACAGAAGTGCTGACTTGACGTGCGCGTTGGTGGTGGTAGTCCGTCTGCGCTGCAGCAGGCGAGCAGCAGTCAATCACGCTGCTTTACGACCCCTTCTTCGCCGGAATCACTTGCTTTATGGCCTGTCTGGCACCCGCACTCCCTTTCTCAATGCCCTTGCCTTGTGCTTTACAGCATTCAGAGGGTCTGCCCTTCCTCTCCATCATCATCATCATCCTCAGCTCACTATTTGCCTCCTCGCTGCACTACAGAACTGTTTCCTGCAGCATCTGAACCCATGTTAGTGGAACTTTATGAAAGGTTTAAAAAAAAAGCAAGCGCCTGTTTGCTCTGTCGCGTGACGATTGCTTTATTACTTATTCTGCGCTCTTCTGGTAGAAACAGTCTGTTGTGTTTGTCGACTTTCTGCTTCATATAGAAATGTGACTCGCATTTTCAAATTAAAATGAAGTCAATCTCGGTCTACTACTATATCAAAAAGTATAGAAATAGAAAATAGAAAAATATCTATATGTGTATGTAGTATGAATGTAATTCATTCAACAATAATTCTAAAATTGGGTAATGCTGATTACAATTAGTTTGTATTAACATGGGGACAAAGATTTTCATGACTGTTTACACGAGTTTCCTTTGGTCTGATGACATGCACATATTCTCTGTGATTTGTTGGTCACCAATAGGGACATGGCTCTGCAGCATTCCTGTGTTAATGCTGAGGTTTACACCACTCCTACTAGCTCAGGTCTACATCACAACAATGTATGTATGTGTGTGTGTGTGTGTGTGTGTGTGTGTGTGTGTTTGTGTGTGTGTGTGTGTGTGCGCGCGCGTGCATGTGTGCGTGTGTGTCACCTCTTCATCGTCCCTGATTCCGCCCCTTGACCCTGATTCCCCGCAGCACAGCTGTTACTGATTTCGTTAGAGACCCTATATGTACCCTTTCGTTTGTCGCGCTCGCAGTCTGGTCTCATCTCTGTGTTATCCACGTCTATGGATATTGCCGTTTCCGAGTGTGCCGTTACAGAGTTTGTCCTCAGTGTCTCCCTGTTCAAGACATTCAGACCCCCGTGTGACTTTCAGTTTGAACTCATGTTTCTGTGTTTGTTTCCTGGTTCCTGAGTTATCCACGTCTGTTCCCACCGTCTGCAATAAACCCTCTGTTTATCTACCCTCGTGTTTGGACCTTCTCGTCGCTCTCTGAGCGTGACAATGTGTTTATTTATTTGATTTTTGTTTTGTCACACACACACACACTAGCAGTAGATTTCAGAGTCCTCAGGAAGAAGAGTCGCTGAAGAGCCTTCTTGATCAGGCTGGAAGTGTTGGTGGTCCAGGTCAGGTCTTCTGTGATGTGGGTGCAGAGGAACTTATAAGAGGAGACACGTTCGACGGCAACCTCGTTGATGTCGATGGGGTTGTGCGTGTCTCTTTTTGACTTCCTAAAGTCCACTATTGTTGCTGCACCACGAGGTCAGTTGCTGGACTTCCTCTCTTTACGCCGTCTCATCGTTGTTGCTGATGAGACCAATCAGCGTTGTGTCGTCTACAAACTTAACGGTGACGTTGGATCCATACGTTGGCCTGTAGTCGAAGGTGTAGAGGGAGTAGAGCAGGGGGCTCAGCACACAGCCCTGTGGCACACCAGTGTTGAGGGTGATGATGAAGGAGAAGGTGTTGTCCGACCGGACATGTTGAGGTCTGTTGGTCAGGAAGTCTAGAATCCAGTTGCAAGTTGTTGTGTTAATACCAAGGTCTTTGAGCTTTGAGATGAGTCTGGACGGGATGACAGTGTTAAATGCTGAGCTAAAGTCAACAAACAACAGTTTGGGCGTAGGTGTTTGGGTTGTCCAGGTGTGCGAGTACAGAGTGCAATGTAAGTGATACTGCGTCCTCTGTGCTTCTATTGCTACGATAGGCAAACTGGTGAGGGTCCAGAGAGGTCGGAAACAGTCTTTAATGTGAGCCAGGACCAGCCGCTCTAAGCACTTCATGACGATGGGTGTCAGTGCTATTGGGCGGAAGTTGTTCGGAAATGTTGGTCCAGAGTGTTTTGGCACCGGCACGATGCAGGTGGTTTTGAAGCATGTTGGTACAGCTGCTTGTTCAAGTTTAAGTTCATGTTTATTTGTATAGCGCTTTTCTTAGTCCGAGACCAACGCAAGACGCTGAAAAAAAGTCTTTAAAATGAGAAATGTCGATTCTTTATATGAGTTTTGAAAATTTGGGGGGAAAAAGAGTCAGTTAAAAAGGAAAAAATATGGCTGTTGTTGTTCAGACTATGGGCTATGACCAGAAGAGCAAGCTAGATTGCGACAGTGGGTAGGAAAAAAAAACCCGACTCCCTGGTGCCCGTCTCCTCTGGCATGCTGTCCTGTGGGGCGTAAAGTGTTGTGGCTCTTCCACTCATGACGACGCAGTTGCCGTCCTGGTGAAATGACACTCCTCCAAGTGACGTTGTCTCCATCCCGACTGTAGCGACACTCCTCAGCAGCTCGACCGGCGTCAGTCTCCACCGGCAGGGATGCGTTTCCTCTGGCAGGGAAGTGGTATGGGGGTCGTCTCCTCTGGGGGTAGGCGGGGATGCGGCATCGTCTCCTTCGGCAGGGGTGTGGATCATGCAGGACCTCAGCAGGGGAGTGAAACGAGCAAGAACAAAAGCTATTAGCACTATGAAGGGTTCTTAAGAGAAAAAAATAGCAGTGATGCTACGGTGCAGGTTCGGTTCGGTTCCGGGCTTCTACCTAGTGCAGCCTTCCTATTCGTTAATGTTAGTAATTGAATATTTTGCTATTACAGTTTTAAATATGCATCATTGAAGAGATGCGTTTTTAATCTAGATTTAAACTGACTAACTGATTCTGATTCACGGATTGTGCTAGGCAGAGTGTTCCAATATTTTGGTGCTAGATAAGCGAACAATCTTCTCCCTGTGAAGGTTTAGAGATTTTTGGTATTACGAGCTGGCCTGAGTTTTGAGAGCACAGAGGTCTCCTAGGCTCGTAACACGTGATGAGCTCACTGAGATACAGAGGAGCTAGATCGTTTAATGCTTTATAAGTTGTTAGGAGAATTTTAAATATAATTCTATTTTTTACAGGTAACCAATGTAGCAACATTAGCATTGGGCTAATATGGTCGTACTTTTTGTTCCGGTCAGTAGTCGAGCGGCCGCATTCTGAACTATCTGAAGTTTATCTATTAGTCGGGCAGGAGAACCTCCCAGAAGACCATTACAGTAATCAAACCTCAAGGTCTATCATAAAGGCATGTATGAGTCTTTCTCCATCTGACCTAAGGAGCATATGACGCATCTTTGCAATATTCCTGAGGTGGAAAAATGCTGTTTAACAGACGTTCTTGACATGGGTTTCAAATGAAAGTTTATTATCAAATATAACACCTAAGTTTTTCACTGTTGATGAAGTTTAAGTCCATTAAGATTTAGATTATATTTAGGGTCCTTTATTTTTTGGTTAGAATCAATAAGCAATAATTCGGTTTTATCCGGGTTAAGCATCAGGAAGTTTTTCATCACCTAGTCACTAATATCACTGAAGCAATCTTATATTTTAGTAAATTGCGTGGTTTCATTGGGCCTTGTGGAAATATAGATTTGCGTATCATCAGCATAGCAATGAAAGCTATGTCCATGACTTCTGATATTGTCTCCTAGGGAAAGCATATATAAAGAAAATAAAATTGGTCCGAGAACTGAGCCTTGTGGGACTCCGTATTTGACCCTATGTCTCAGTAACGAGACTCCATTTACATGTACAAAATGGAATCGATCTGACAGGTATGACTTAAACCATTCTAACGCGTGTCCTGAAACCCCAACATAATTCTCTAGGCGATCTATTAAAATATTGTGGTCTATAGTATCAAATGCGGCACTAAGATCCAGCAGAACTAATAATGAAATGTTCCCTTCATCCGAGGCCAGTAGGAGATCATTTGTAACTCTAATGAGTGCCGTTTCTGTGCTATGTTTAGGCCTATAACCTGATTGAAATTTTTCGGATTTATCATTCTGTGCGAGTGACATATTAAAAATGTCCGTAAAGACACCAGCGAGCTGCTCCGCACACGCTCGAAGAACACGGCCAGGGATACCGTCTGGTCCAGCTGCCTTACGAGAGTTGACCCGGCCCAGAGCAGTAGAGACATCAAGAGAGGAGAATATGATGGGTTGGTGATCAGGTGAGGGGGGGATTTAGTGGCAGTTACATTGTTGTCCCTTTCGAAGCGAGCATAGAAGTTATTCAGGTCATTATTAAGAAAGTACACGTCTGAAACAGCGGGGTGGAGTGGGTGGTCTTGTAGTTACTGATGGCCTGCATGCCCTGCCACATGCGCCGAGGGTAAGAGAGATTTGTTAGAGAAATTCTCCATCTTCCTCTTGTAGCAATGCTTGGCCTTCTTGATTCCCGGCTTCAGATTTGCTCTGGATGAGTTGTAGGCCTGAACGTCCCCTGATCTAAAAGCAGCATTACGTGCCTTTAGCAGAAAACACACCTCTTTATTTATCCATCGCTTCTGATTCGGGTAGATGGTGATTTGTTTCTGGGTTGTTACACTGTCGATGGTGGAGCTGATGTAGTCCAGAACAGATGAAGAGTAAATGTTAAGGTCAGTGTGAGAGTCGAATGTGGCTTGGGACAGAAATATGTTCCAGTTCGTGTTCTGAAACATGTCTCGAAGTGTAGATTCTGCCTCTGGTGGCCAGACTTTGATGGTCTTCACACATGGCTTCACACGGTTGATGAGAGGTGAGTATTTGGGGGTCAGGAACAAAGAGAGGTGCTCAGACTCACCCAGGTGGAGGAGGGGGTCCACGGTGTAGGCATCAGCCATGTTAGTGTAAACATGGTCCAATGTTTTATTTCCTCTTGTGTGGCAGTTAACATGTTGGTAAAATTTGGGGAGAACTGTCTTCAGGTTGGAGTGATTAAAATCTCTCGCCACAATAAAAGCAGCCTCCGGGTGGACAGACAGTTGTTTGCTGATAGCTGTGTGAAGTTCACACATAGCAAGCTTGGCATCAGCGTCCGGCGGAATGTAAGCAGCAGTAATAATGTTCGAGGTAAACTCACGCGGCAGATAGAACGGTCTGCATTTAACCATGAGAAACTCCAAGTTAGCAGAGCAATGACTCTCGACGATAACAGAGTTTGTGCACCAAGCAGTATTGACATAAATACACAGTCCCCCGCCTCTGGTTTTACCGGAGTCTTCAGTTCTATCTGCCCGGAATCCGCAAAATCCTGCGAGTCGCGTTGTCCGGTACTCCGTTGTGCAGCAGAGGTTTCCGTGAACATCATAACATTGCAGTTGAAAGTCGTTTGTTGTTGTTGATACGAAGTCTGATTTCATCAATTTTGTTTGCCAGTAAACGTACATTAGCGGTGTTCGCTTTAGCTTAGCTCGTATCCCTCAGCGTCTTCCTCGTCTTTGTTTACGATCACGCCGCCGCCTGCGTGCACTTCCTGCCGGCCGCAAGGAGCTAGTATGTTCGGCCGGTCTGACGATGTCAGGGATGAGTTGTAGGTCGCTGATAAAACTGTTTGGTGTGAGTAAACGAATATCCAGAAGTTCTTGTCGGGTGTAAGATGTTAATGCACAACTGTTGTGCACGAAACAGCCTGCCATCGTGTCATTTATATCGTGGCAACATATGGCAACATATTGGACTTTATGGATGTTGGGTTTTAATTTGAAATATTGTGACGATATTGTGCGGATCAGTGTGGTGTAATTCAAACTTCCCATTCAGAAAGCAGCAGCTCATCTGTTAAACTGTCTGTTGTGGCATTTAAAAGTGATGGTTTGATGATTTTCCTCACAAAGCATCAATCAGATTTAAATGTCAGGTCTTCGTGCTGAAAGTCCATGTCACTTTATTTCACTTCATGGAGTTTCTGGAATGTTCCCACAGATGCATTATGGAATCTGCACATTGAATCATATTTACACGGCATGAATCAAAGCCATTATGGTTAGTATTTACACCCACACAAGAAAAGCAAACACACGTTTGTCTTCGGAATCAATACATCTGAGCGACTGCAGAAAACTCACACGCAGTAAATCAGCAGGAACTCTGAAGCGCTCTGATGTGATGATGGACGGAGAAGTGGAATAAGCGGTTGTGTTTCTGCTGTTTGGGTGAGAGACAGAGCGAGAGAGAAAGAAATGGAGAGAGAGGGGATTGAGCGAATGAGAAAGAGAAACAAAGCCAGAGAGTGTGTAAGAGACACAAAGACAGAAAGAGTGAGAAAAAAAAGAAAGACAGATCAACAAAAAGACAGAAACAGTGAGAAAAGAAAAGTACATAAAAAGAATAGTACAGAGACTGAGTGAAGCTGACCCAAGATAGAGAGAAATCGAAAGAATAAAGACAGAAGGAAGGATAAAAAGATTGAGAGAGAGAAATGGTGAGAGGGATTGAGCGAGTGAGAAAGAGAAAAAAGCCAGAGAGAGAGACAGAATGAGTGTGTGAGAGACACAATAACAGTAAGTGAGAGATAAAGAAAAGACCGAAAAAGAGAGAAACAAAAAACTAAGAGTGTGAAAGAGAAATGGAGAGAGGGGGGATTGAGCAAATGAGAAAGAGAAACAAAAGACAGAGAAAGAATGAGTGCTTTCTCGAGATCGGTGCTTACAGATTGACAAAAAGACACAAATAGTGAGAAAAGAAAAATATTACGGAGACTGAATGAAAGACTGAGAAACAGAGCGAAAAAATAAGAGAAGGAAAGATAAAAAGAATAAAATTGAGAGAGAAATGGTGAGAGGGATTGAGCAAATGAGAATGCCAGAGATAGAAAGAGTGTGTGAGACACCCAGAAAGACAACGATAGAGAGAGAGAGAAATAAGGAGACAGAAAGAGAGGCAAAAAAAGACAAAGAGGGAGAGAGCATGGCAGAGAGAAAGAGAGGGAGACCGAGAGAAAGAGAGAGAGACAGAGAGATCAAGAAAGACAACGAGAGAGAAAGTAAGACACAGAGAGAGAGAGAAACACACAGAGAGAGAAACAGAGAGACGGAGAGAGAGACAGAGGAAAGAGAGAGAGAGAGAGAGAGAGAGAGGACTGAACAGCACTTGGCTTGAGGAAACCTTTCATTATTATGTCTTACCGTGTCCTGATCAATAGTGGATGATGTGTGAAGTCTGGGCGAGTTGGAGAACAGATGAGGCATGCGGGGCGTTTGATAAGCAGCAGGACGGTCTCGTGCATTAGAGGATTAATCACCTGTCAGTGACACTTTCCCTCCGTTTCCTCTTCCGGTAAAGTGATGTCTCTGTTTTGTTCTCTGAGGTTTGTAGTAAACAACATCAGCGCTAAACGTTTCCTGCCTGATCGATAATGCTTCAGTCCGCGCATCACGGGCCGCTTCTTATTTATTTATTAAACTTTATTGAAACAACCAGGGGATCACACAGAGAGATAAACAGATAGCGATATAAACATGCACAATTAAATATACTAGGGCTGTCAACGACTATTTTTAACTAGTTAATCGCACTTCCCCTGTCCATGACTGAAGCTTGTAATATTGGATATTGAGGTGTAGTATGTAAATTAATGTAAACTCAACACTAAATAAACACTCGTTTAAATACTGTAAAATAAATTTTGGTATAATATTTGTTTGCAAGGTATTGTCTTTGTTTTTTAACCCTCTGAGGTTGAGTCGCACTTTTTTCAAGATAAAACACACAAAAAAATTCAATTTTGGTCTTACAGTGTTAATCATCAACTGAAAGTTTAATAAAAACAGGACGTTGTAAAAACAATTGTAATAAAACTCAGAAGTTTTGCCTTCTCTTTGTCAGCTGAACACAAAATGTAACTTAAAAAATACGAATCACTCTAAGACGAAACATGGGTAAACGCGCGGACACTATTTGAACGTGTGGAGGTCACAGGAAACATTTGCACCGATGGTCTGATGGACGCGTCTTCTGATCTCCTCACAGATAACAGAAAAGCAATCTGGCCTCCTGATTAGTATCTTATCTCGTCTTCACGGTTTATGCAGTGAGCGAAAAACTTTCTCTAATTCGAAGTATTTCTCTGCCATATTTCCACACATTTTTGCAAACAGAGTGACATTATTGAGGCTTTATCAAACGACAATCAATGTTAAACACTGAGAGGGGGAAAAGCACGACTGCAGCAAATCGTGTTTGGTTGAAGATTGCTTGAATTAATGAGCATGTGAGCGTGCGTGCGCAAGTTCTTTTGGTAAGTAGTGTGTGTGTACTATACAACATCTGGATTAGGTAGGGTGACCAATGTTTGATTTAAAAAAAAAAACGCGGCCTCGATACACAACGTTAGACAGGCTTCTCGGAGGTTGATGAACATTAAAAATGCTCCAGTTGTGCAAAATCAATTTCTTTTTGTTTCAAAATTTGTTTCAAGTTCAAGTTCAGAGCATTTGTAAGGCAATTTTCACAGTTTTAACTCTCTCAAAACGCATGTGTGAATATGTAAGAAGATTGTTGCTTTTTATTCATTAGTAGTTGATGTTAAGAAAATGGCTGGTATTATCCCTATGACTGACCATGAGCAAGCACATATGCGACTGAGGCCAGGTAAAAAACCTCTCTAACAAGGAAAAACCCTGGGGAGAACCCGGCTCACTGGCGCCAGTCTCCTATGGCATTCTAACGCTACACAATCAGTGCGTTGGTTGTTCCGCGCCATTTTAATGCTGGTTCCGGAAAATGCGGGAAAGAGGCGGCTCCATTTCTCCACTAAAAACAGCGTCATCAGGTCTAGGGGGCATCATAGAAAAGATGAACTCGAAGCTCCTAGGAACCCGAAGCTCTCCCCAAGAGGTCTGATAGATGTCATGTCCATCTGTTGGCACAACACTCCTCCAGGCGGTCATACGGCACTTGGTGCTCAGGAGAGGAGTGAAACACAGAAAAAACAAAGCAAATAGGAAAACATGAAGTACCATAATGAAAGATTTTGACAGTTTTAAGAGGTGCAGGTGTGATTCGGTTCCGAGCACTAAACTAGGCAGCCTTTCTATAAAATTATATTAACTTATTATAACAGGTCAATATATGCTTCGTTGAACAGATGCGCCTTCAGTCTAGACTTATATTGACTCAGTGATTCTGAGTCTCGAATTGAACTAGACAGAGCATTCCATAAATTGGGTGCTAAGTATGCAAAGAATCTTTCTCCCTTGTAGATTTTAGAGATTTGCGGTATTATATACTGACCGGAGTTTTGTGAGCACAGCAGTCATGTATGTACTAGTAGCGTGTTTGGGGTCTTGAGGATTGACGCAGGCATCTGCGGGGACACCTAAAAGTTTCAAGTTTGTCTAGTAAAGTACATGTGATGGCACGTCGTGTTTGGACTGGTTATTTATATCACTACATGGTGTCAGAAGCGGACTAACCTTGCTTTCCGATGGTTTTTGCACAAATGAAAAAAAGAAAACTTTGATCGAAAAAGTCAGAAGAAATCCGAATACTCATCGGCAAGGGCAGGTGCAAGATCGCGAGGGACAGCGTGTGTGTGCGTGTGAGTCCCGATGGAGCGAGAAGAGCTAAACTAAACGACAACTACCAGACAAACAAGAGAAAGTACTGAACGGACATCGGCACTCAATAAAAGAAGTCAGGAATATCAGGTGAATTTGCTTATTTACACTATGGTAGATAAAGCGGACGATATCATATGCATGCTGGCTTTGTCCGAAGAGGACAGGAAAAGTTATGACAAAGTTAAAGAAGCATTTGAAAAACACTTTGTTCACAAGCATAATGTTATCTACGAGGTGCCAAGAACCAGGAGAGTCCGCAGAAATGTTTATAGCTGCAGTTCATAAACTAGTCGAAAATTGCCAGAATGGGGTCCTGCAAGAAGAAATGATAAGAGACAGACTGGTAGTTGGCATTAGAGATCACTCTATGTCAGAGAGATTACAGTTCGATCCTGAACTTACACTCAATAAAGCCATTACAAAATTAAGACAAAACGAAGAAATAAAAAGGCAGCAGACAGTCTTAAGACAAGCAAATGGGGACTCAAGGAGTTGAACATGGACATGATGAAATATAAAGGTAAACCGAAATATACACAAAAAGAACAACAAAAATCCCATGAGACAAGCACAGGATGCGGCAGATGTGGAAAGCCACAAAAGCACTCATGGAACAACTGTTCAGCGAGAGAAGCGGAGTGTAGAAAGTGCAAGAAAAAAAGGCACTTTGCAGCATTCTGCAAAACAAAGAAACGAGTGGATGAAATGTATCAGCAAAACGAGTCTGATAGTATAGAGACTGTGTTTTTGGGAGTGTTAAAGTCTGAAAATTCATCGGATGTCTGGCAAAAGCCAATCAAAGTGAATGGTGAACATATCATTTCCAAGATGGACACAGGTGCTGCAGTAACAGCCATTCCAGAAAGCTTGTACTCAAAGAGGTGCCACGGAGCCCTCAGCTCACCAACAAAGAAGCTGTGTGGACCAAGCAACACAAAGATTCAGGTGAAAGGCCAGTTTGAAGCGTCACTTCATCACCAAGGCAAAACGATAACTCACCTGCTGTTTGTGATACCAAGACTCGTGACCCCTCTTCTTGGACTGCCAGCAATACGTGAACTTGTTACACACAGTGGATGTAATCCAGACGTCAGAAACAGAAGGAAAACGTCAGAAAGGAAATTTTCCCAAAAGTTTTCACTGGTCTCGGAAAATTAGAGGGCGCTTACAAAATCAAACTGAAAGAATAAACCACTCCATTTGCTCTGTCTGTCCCCCGTCGAGTTCCCCTGCCTATGATGGGCAAAGTCAAAGAGGAGCTACAAAAAATGAAAGACGATGAAGATGAGAAAGAAGAGATGGTTGTAGTGCCAAAACCGAATGGCAAGATCCGAATATGTGTGGATTTAACACATCTAAATAACAATGTCTGCAGAGAAAGACACATCCTTCCTGCAGTGGACGAAACACTGGCTAATCCTTCGGCTGCAACAGTTTGGGGCACAGCAACAAGCCTTTGTAAAAGTAAAACAAGAACTTAGTTCTTCAGCGGTATTAGCACAATACTGCCCAGACAGACAGACTAGAGTTTCCGCAGATGCTTCGTCCTTTGGACTCGTAGAGATGTATTGTCTCAGCTGCAGCCTACCAGTGAATGGAGACCTGTTGCGTTCATCTCTAGGAGTATGACACCCACAGAGAAGAGGTACGCACAAATTGAGAAGGAGGCATTGGCAATTACTTGGGCCTGTGAAAGACTACAAACCTACCTGCTTCGATTGGATTTTGTGGTTAGGAAGGATCACAAGCCACTAGTCAGTCTTCTTGGCTCAAGAGCACTGGATGACCTGCCTCCACGCATACTGAGATTTAGGTTGCGACTTCTGCAGTTCTTCTATAAAATCACACATGTTGCCGGAAAAAAATGTGATCACGGCAGACACACTCTCTAGAGCTCCCCTCAAAGAACAGCCATCGGAAGCAGATCTAAAGAGAGAAGAAGAAGTTCAAGTATGCATCGATCATATCGTTCAAAAATTGCCAGCAACACCTAACAGACTCGCTCAAATAAAGAGGGGTCAGGAAGAGGATGGCGTGTGCAGACAACTAAGTTCTCTTGTGCGCTCAGCATGGAACGAGAAAAAGAGTGTTCGACCTCACCTAGCAATGTGTTGGCAACACAGATATGACCTGCTCATAGCAGAAGGAGTGCTGTTGAAAGGAAAGAGACTTGTGATACCTGACAGTATGCAAGACGAGATCCTAGAGAAGATACACGAGGGACATCAAGGCATCACTAAATGCTTGGCAAGAGCACAAGTGTCTGTGTGGTGGCCAGGTATAACTAAGCAAATTAAAGACAGAGTGAGTCAATTTGAAACTTGCGTCAAAAACAGCTACAGTCATCCAGAACCATTGATAACTACTCCTTTACCAGAGATGGGGGACTTGAGTCACATGACTTACAATTTTCATGACTTGTGACTTTCTTGATTGAAGTAAGAAAATGACTTGACTTGACTGACTTGTGAGCAAGTGACTTGACTTAAAGTGGAAGACTCGAAATTGACTTGAACTTTGAAATATATTTTGCCTCATGACCAGTACCTGTGCAATTGTGATTGGCGCCTGCCTGTGCCCTTAACGCAGCACAAACAGCAGACAATAGTCGAGCTCCACAAGTAGTCACGTTTGGCTATAAAGACTTTGAACTGGACCGTGCCAATAGAAACGATTGGACAGATGCAGAGAATGCAACACAAGAACATCCGACACGACAACCACAACGTCAAATTTCATCCGGCATTTCAAGAGCTACATGAAAAGGTAAGAAAGTCATTTTTTTTTTTATCAATTTAATAAAACGTTTAAAATATTTAAAAGAATTTTAATGTAATGTAATAATGTAATGAATTAATCGTTTCTGTTTGTCATAATTTGGCTATGGTTGCATGGTATGGTTGCATGGCTATGGTTTTTTTTAATCAAAAATGTGATGATCATTTACATCTCATTAGTAACGTAGCGCAGCGCTATAACAGTGGTGCAGCCCGAATTTAAATGTTGGGTGCATCTTAAAATGCTTAAAATCTCGATATAACATGTAAGCTATAACGTCTATGTTAATTGTGCGCATTTTCAAGTGTTTGTATTGTCTGACTGTGTGTGGTTGTTGAATATCAGTTTACTGCATGAAAATCCAAGATGAACGCGTCAGTGCGAGCAATCACTTGCCCTCAAAATCTTTCCAAACTTTTTTCAAATTGAAGTGTATGTCTACTTTTTTCTATACACTCACAATAACAACAAAATGTGTGCTTATTAAGCTTCATAACTTCATCACTGGGCTATATTCACATACGTTATTTATATTCTGCTGAAATGATCCGTTCATTTCGATTAACGAGAATCCCATCACTAGATGAAAAAGAGTGTATAAATTCCCTATACTGTCCCCCATGATGGACAGCATAAGTATTAAAAATCATATTTAAAACATTATAGGTAATTTTTTTGTCACAATACTTTGTTTATAAGGTTCATATCCTGTATAAAAATGTTCAAATCTTGTAAACTTGTAAACATCTTGTTTCATGTAAACATGAAAATCTGTAACTGCTGGAACCTAACTTAAAGCACATACATAGGCAAGTGATCATCACTCAAAATTAATTTATATTTACAATTTAATTCCTGACATTAAAAAAAATAATTAATGATTGTGCATAGGAAAATTATTTTGTTTTAATGTTTACAGTTTTCCCTTATTGGTTTTGTATTTTGTTTTTTATCCATATGCATATGATGAATATCTCAAATCCAAGATACACTGCAGCGATCTACAGCAGCCATCCATGTCACAGTTCATTGTGCCCCAGACTACTACATATCCAGTCTACCACTGGCCAATAGAAGGGCGTGTGTTCAGAAGAATTATTATGTGGCCCCAATCATCAACAACTTGGTGCCAATGTCTTGGCAAACATTATTTTTAGCAAATGCATGCTTTCAATTCAAATATGGCAGTGTGAAGATACATAATATATGTATATAAGTTCATCTTTTTTGTGCAAAAATAAACATGTATTGAAAATTTAACCTCTGATTATTTTAGTACTGCAACTTGACTTGACTTGAAACTTATCATGACTTGCTTAGGGTGAACCCTTGACTTGACTTGCTTGCTTGATTTATCTAAACTGTGACTTGAGATTTGACCCGAGACTTGATGGTTAAGACTTGAGACTTGTTTGGACTTGACCATATGTGACTTGTCCTCATCTCTGTCCTTTACCATCACGACCATTGGGAGCAGGTGGCAGCGGATCCTGCTGGAGGTATCAGACCTCCAGTAAGATTGAACCTGTAGATCTGTAACTGTATATGTTGATGTTCATTCTGAAATTATATACATTGTTGTTTCTGAAAGAAGAAGAAAAAAAAAGAATAATGTTTTTGATTTGTTTCTCTAAATTAAACAGGGGGGGGGGCTGTATGGTTGTTTAACAGTGCAATACAATGTTCTTATGTATGTGATGGGGGAATTGTTCATTTAAAAGGGGGAGGTGTACTAGTAGCGTGTTTGGAGTATTGGGGATTGACGCAGGCATCTGTGGGGACACCTAAAAGTTTCAAGTTGGTCTAGTGAAGTACATGTGATGGCACCTCGTGTTTGGACTGGTTATTTATATCACTACAGTGTAGGTTCGTAGTAAGAGATAAGCTCACTGAGATATAGAGGATCTAAACCGTTTAGTGCTTTGTAAGTGATTAAGAGAATTTTAGACTGAATGCGATATTTAGCAGCTAACTAGTGTAGCGACATTAACACTGGACTAATATGGTTATACTTTTTTGTTCTGGTGAGTAATCTAGCAGCTGCATTCTGAACTAACTGAAGTTTATCTATTAGTTTGGCAGGAGAATCTCCCAGAAGACCATTACAGTAGTCCAACCGTGATGTCATAAACGCATGTATCAGTCTGTCTGCATCTGGTCAGGAGAGCATGTGGCGAAGCTTTGAGACATTCCTGAGATTAAAAAAGGCGGTTCTGCAGACATTGTGTACGTGACCTTCAAAAGAGAGTTTACAATCTGAAATGACACCTTAAGCTTTTTACTTTTAGTGAGGATGACAGTTCAAGCCCGTTAAGATTTGTGCTGTATTCAGGTGCATCAGTCTTTAAGTTAGAATCAACAAGTAATAATTCGGTTTTGTCTGAGTTCAGCATGAGAAAATTACTTGTCATCCAATCACTAAAAATTTTGAGATTTTGTTAGGCCGTGCAGAGATATACATTTGAGTGTCATCTGCATAACAGTGGAAGCTATAAAGCAACATACTTTTGAAGATAGAAAATCTAATTAGAAAATCCAACTCCAACCATATATATTGATAAGAAGAAGATGACACATTGGACTCGTATGTAGCCGGTTGTACTAAGATAAGCATTCTTGGTTTGTAGTCTCTGTTTGTTGTATTATAAATCATTGTACAGTATTTAGTTTAATATTATTCTTCCAGTGTTATTTAGTCTCTCTCAGGTGTCGCGAGGTGTCTAATGTTTCTTTATTTCTGTTATTGAGCCAATAAAAACTTATACTGTAGCACGTCTGTCTACAGACCATTGTTTACCATTATATAGACCCACTCGCGCCGCTGCATAAAGACGACTTGTTTCCGTTTATTTGTGATTGTTCTTGACTTGAAATACAGAAAAATGGTTGCATATTTGAAATTGGTGATTATACGTTTTTGAGTGCTTATTTTTGCCTAAATACAGTAAATGTAATGAGACAAAACCGTTTTATAGTCTTTAAAAAAAAATTTCCGCACCTGCGAGAGAAATCCATGAATAATGGAGCTTGTTTTGACAGATAAGAGATGCTCTCTGAATCCCGTCTGTTTCCACAGCCTGACTCGGCTCTCGGAGTCATGAATGCATCCGCCATGGGTTAGTGAGGGTTGGTTGAGTTGAGGACCTGATGATTTTTCACGGTTATGTTTTTTTCCTCGTTAGAAAGGTTTATTACCTGGCCACTGTCGCATATGTGCTTGGTCACTGGTCTTTGTCTTTTTATAATCATAGCCATTTACTTAACACCACCAACCAGACAATCAAATGAATAAAAGCAACAATTCTCTTTCATATTTCACACGTGCGCTTTGAGACTGTTAAAACTGTGAAAAGCGGCTTACAAATGCTCAGAACTTGATGATGGTTTCCGGGCCCCAGACTGGCATTTTGTTGGCATCTCTGTCTTTCTGGAAAGCTCTGAGCTCCCCTCAGCTCGCGATGCTGATGTGAACTGCTGCCTCTCTTTGTGTAGATATACTGTCACTTACCATCATAATGTCATGTGAAGTTTAAAC
>SOMO01000017.1:973020-997233 GCA_028128575.1 Paedocypris carbunculus | reverse complement strand
GCTTCGTGCATGGAGTTTGGACCGAACGATTCTTTGGTTCGTTTGAAGCCTCGACCGGGGTATAACCCCAAGGTTTTGTCCGTTTCTTTTAAGTCGCAGGTTATTTCTCTGCGGGCGTTTGGCTTGGCTGAAGGGGCGGACCCGTCCGTGCGGAGGCTTTGCCCGGTGAGAGCATTGCGGGCTTATGTGAATCGGACGAGTCGCTTTCGGACTTCGGAGCAGTTGTTTGTGTGTTATGCCGGAGCCAGGAGAGGCGGGTCGTTGACGAAGCAGCGACTGTCTCATTGGATAACTGACGCCATTCGTCGGGCGTATGCTGAGAAGGGCGTGGATTGCCCGGCAGGAGTCCGCGCTCATTCGACCAGGGCTTTGGCTACGTCGTGGGCGTGGGAGAGTGGTATGGACATCCTGGAGATTTGCCAGGCTGCGGGCTGGACGTCTCGGGATACGTTTGTGAAGTTTTATTGCTTGGACGTTCCTTCGTTTGGCCACCATGCGCTGGCGTCGAGGGGTCTTTCTTTGGCTGATATGGGTCAGGATGGTCGTATCAGTGAACAGGTTGGCACGTGAGTACATTGCCATTTTTTCTTCACGCGCTGTTCGTGATCTTGGCTAGGTGTACTTTGTGCGTTGCTTGGCAGTGGGTTTTTCTGCACGGCGGGGTTTTATTGCGTTCCCATGGGTAATGTCGTAGTGAGCTTTTCTCGATAGGGAACTGTCTAGGTTACTTATGTAACCCTCGTTCCCTGAGAGATAAGGGAACGTAGACATTACACAGGACACAGGGGAAAAACCGAGTGGGAATTGTTCTTGTTCAGGAGCGATTTCTGAGGGAGCCAATTGCGCGCGCTTGGGTAGCGGTGGGTGTGGCCACGCCTTCGTGGCGAGCGCTTCTTCGCGTTTGGCTGCAGTGGTGCTGCGAGATTTTATATGACTTCAGTGTTTCTGGAGGAAACAGGATTTCCCATGGGTAATGTCTACGTTCCCTTATCTCTCAGGGAACGAGGGTTACATACGTAACCTAGACAGTTTCACAGTTTTGGCTCTTTTGTCATGGCTCTCTTAAAAGAGCTTAAAGTAAATAAAATCATGTTGTATATAAAACATTAAAGAATAAGTATATAAATTAATTGGAGGGGTTATTGTCATGCAAGTTCAAGCAACCTAAGAAAATTATGTTAGTGCCAAAAAAACCCTAAAAAAAACTAGTTGAGCTGAAGCAATGTCATCAGGCCAAATTAATAAGAAAAAATTATGTTGCTCCATTTGTTAAAAATGTGTTTGATCAACCCAAAATTATCTAGTTGAACTGAAGAAAGGTCACCAAGTACCATTAACCATAAACAACTATGTTGCTTCATCATGTTTATACTTTGTTTGATGAGCGAAATTGTTTCTTAGTATAGCAACACCATTTTATCAGGTGGAAATGCTTTCCATAATTGTATTATGTTAATTCAGCAAATCTTTTTCAAATCTTAAACTTTTTCAGTGTACGTCTTCTTGCTCTCAGTTATTTTTCCCCAATTCTTTTCTGCTTTCTTTCTGTTCTCCTCTCCCTCTTTTTCTTTTACATTCTTTTTTGTTTCTTTTATTATCATCTCTTAGACATGTCGTAAATCTCCCACATCTTGTGTATGTAAACAAATATACACATACCGCAATATTGAAACAGTTCACTTGTGTTTTCCTCTGTAACTTTGAGTCTTTATACAAACATGGTGAGGTCTTCACTGTCGACGCTTTTTTGTGATCGTCACGCGTCCTTCTGCTAGGAAGTGACAGTATATGGACCCTGTCCTGATCTCTTGAGCAGACAGGCCATCGCTGACCCCCTTCAACCCTCATTTAGATGCAAATGCTGAGTGTTTATCCGCTTCTCGGCCTGTTTGTGGCAGTCAGCTTGTTGACCTTAAGGAAATGGAAATGTGCCATGAGCGAAGAAGCAGCCATCTGCCTTCCATCTGCAGAACAGAGGGAGAGATAACACAGAGAAAGATGGAGTGAGTGTGAGAGAGAAAGAGAGAGAGAGTGAGAGATCCTATACCAGACCAAAAGAGCAACGTTCTACAGCCAGACTTATTTGTCTAGGACAGGGCGACAAATAAGTCACAATTTTCAGAATTTCAGAATCACAATTTTAACACAATTACGAAAAAAAAAACCCCGATTATTTATATATTTATTTTAATTTTTTCCCCTTTAAAGTTCTCTGACATGTTTTGTACATAAATATGCTCACATTAAAAGTGAGAGATTCTTTACTAAAGTGTGCATTACTTGATTTTAAAACAATGATTATTTATTGAACATCAACAGTTGAAATTACAGCAAAGTGCCTAAATCAAACAATCACTTCGCTTGTCATACATCTGAGCCCATCTCTTCGTCATATATTGCTGGGTTCCTCATCACGCCGACGCTGGACCCGTCACACACACACACACACACACACACACACACACACACACACACACATATCTATATATATAAATGGAAAATCAAATTTTCATGGAAAATGAGCAGATCTCTTATTACAGTCTTATTTTTTATAAGGTACAATTTATTATCAGATATATCCTGTGCATTTCTTGCGTCTTGGGTAAACAAATATTTTTATATGCAATATGCACTGACGAAGACAGTGTTTTTTTGTCAAGCTGCTCATTCACTCCAAAAGCGGAGCGGTAGTCACGTGATCCCACATCCAAACGTTTTCTTAAAGGGAAGGTAATGGAATTAATCAACCTGACAAAATGCAAGTTTATTTATAGTATAGCGCTTTTCTTAGTCTGAGAAAAATGAGGGAAAAAAGAGTCCATTGTCCATTGCTGTTCAGACGATTATTATCAAATTGCGATATATTATAAGTTCGGAATTTTGATTATTTTTCGATTCATCGCCCAGCCCTATTTCTACCTGCTTTATTTTCTCTGTACTGTTTATCTTTTCATTTCCGGCCTCTCTCCGTCCATCTACATGTGTTTGTAATTCCTCCGCTTTCGGTGGTGCGTTTTATTGAGTCCCGTCGATCGCTTTTGTCATGTTTTTATTCTACAAACGCTGGATTCTTGGCCTGATTCTGGCCGGAGTGGAAAAGGATTGAACGAGTGTCTTGTTGTGTCCCCATCGATCGAGGAGTTTCCCCGATTCAGCCGTAAACAGTCAGACACATTGATCGACTGGAGCAAACATAAAGCGGAGCGGCTTGTTTGTCCGTTCACAGCTGCAGGTTCTAATTGGATCTGGAGTGAGTGACGCTCAGAGGAACATCTGGCCTTCTGTCAACATCTGTGGATCCGTCTTCATTCTCATGAATTAGCCAGCAGACGCTTCTGAAATATGAAATATATGCTGTATTATACACGCTGTTCACGACTAAAGACTAAAGCTTTGTCGGCTTTCTCCACAAAATTATTAATGTTGCTGCACTTTTTTTCCGGGAGATTTTCAGACCTACCATAAAATAAGGCAGTAAACCACAGAGACAATGAGAAATCGGTGGCTTTGTTTGCAGAGGACCAGTGTTTTTGAGATTTGTGTGAGTTGGAGACACTTTGCAGGTTCACTGACTGCACATCTGTGGCTGATGAAGAGCTGCGGCATTATGGGTAGATTGAGCTGCCCAGCTGGCGCTCCCTGCTGCGTCCTCATTGGCCCCGGCCTCCAGTTGCCACGGCACCAAATGCTACAGCGTTAAATATGGATTCGGATCGGATGTCTGTCATTGTACATAACAAAACGAGGCGGGGTTATTTTTTGTTTAAAAGTAATTCTTTACGCATTGCATTGTCAATTTAGCTGTTTTGATTACCGTAAAAGAGTAAATAAATTTCTCGATAAGCAACAATCACTTCCTGTCCACCTCATTTAACCTTCTGATGTTGAAACACTTCATGTTTTTTTTCTTCACTCATTTTGCTTGATTTGTGTTTAGTGTTTTGCTAGAATGTGCTAGAACACTGTGCTTTAGTTGCTACATTTTTTTAAATTTAGAAATGAACATTTTTTATTTTGATTATAGGCTGGCAGACTAACTAAGATGGTCGTCGCTCACCTCAAACTGGTGAAAGATCTAAGTTGTTTGAATGCATTTAGTTCTGAGCAAGTCTTCTCAAGTAGCAATATTCACATGAATTATTTTGGTTGCTAAAATTGTCTTGGATTTGGAGAATATGCCATTGTGCCTGGCATCTTCTTGCGAGTGACAATGAGGTGTTCAATTCCATTTCTATATTAGCAAATAAAATCTCGTAAACAAAGAGTTTCGTGTTTTTCACTTTTCTGGGAGTTTTTGGAGAACTTCAGTAAGAGATAAATACTTATCATAAGTTAATTTTAAAGTGGGTTACTCTATGACTTTTACTTATGTCTTCTTGGAATTGGTGACTTGCAGCTTGTAATGGCGTAATTTATATGGTATAGTTCTATCCTAATACTTTTACTCAAGTATTTTTTTCAGGTACTCTTTACACCTCTGTGTTTTTTTTTTTTTTTCAAAGCATTTTAGTTTATATTAGGTTATTGCAAAGACATGCGAAAGAAGAAAGAAACGGTTGAAATATTTGTCGGTGCCTGGCAAATGTTTGCTGATTGACAAAAAGAAATGTGAAGGAAATGTAGCCAATCTGTGAGAAGAGGATCCACGAGTTGTAACAGTGTTTTATCGCTTCCACATTTCACCTCACTTTGAGCTGCTGCTCCGTTTGTGCACTTTAGCATTTAACCGCTGTGATTAGCGCCGGACTCGGGAGGGGGCTAGACCTGTATCAGGGGTTGGTACGAGTCCCACCGGGAGACTGAAGTCTCCTGCTTCATGAATTAGCGCAACCTGCTTTCTGACAGCAAGCCATCGCAAGACACGTCGTTAAAAAGATGAACGCTCCGAAGTAAATGTCTCATGTGAAATGTCACAGATATTAACAGACATACAATTAAGAAAATGACTTGGAAAATGGCAGCCACATGTATCCAATTATTTCACTCTGCCTGTCTGTCTCTCTGTCTGTCTGTCTGTCTGTCTGTTAATTTGTCTCACCCTTACTACAAACTACAGTTTGAAGAATTAATTTTTCAATTCGTGTTCAGTCGGTTGTAAATGCTTTTTTCAAAAGATTGGAATAAGATGGCAAAATTGACGTCTGTATTGTTTAGAATTATCCTGAAGATCTGGAATATTCTGTTGGTTGGGTCTGAGTTATAGATTTGTTGTTTAAACCTGTTCAGTCAGACACGGGATGACCATAAACAACACATAGCATCGCTATATACACTATAAATTTTACACACCCACACAAAACACACACTATATATTAAGAGATATACAGTATAGCGTATTTACACAAATATAAGTCCCCTTTTTTTAAATCTTCGACGCTCAAAAATAATGTAAATATATTTCAAATCAGTATACTAATAATGTCCGTATTTTAAGTCAGGAACAATCACAAATAAACAGAAGCACGTGGACTTTATGCAGCGGTGCGCGTGTGCGTCTATATAATGACAAACTATGGTCCATAGGCAGACGTGCTACATTATAAGCTTTTATTGGCTCAATAATCAGAATCAGAATTGTATTTATTTGCCAAGTGTGAGCAAGCACACAAGGAATTTGTTTTGGTTTAGGCATGCTTCTATAATACACACACATAGAAAAAGAAACACAAGAAAAAGGTGATTTACAGATTATTTATTTACAATGTAATATAATGTATATATATATTCACACATTGTGCTGTGCAGTCTGGAAAAGTTCATTGCAAAAGTAGATTGGGCCGGTGCACACCAATAATCCGCCCTGCTGTCCAGACATCATAAAAATGGCGCGAAACAACCAACGCACTGATTTTGTAGTGTCAGCAGGGGCGGACTTACTATTAGGCAGGACTAGGCGGTTGCCTGGGGCCCCAGGTTTTTGAGGGCCCCATAAAACTTAACATACACTAATAGTTAATACAGTTATTATTACCGTATTTACTCGCTTATAAGTCGATCCGCTCGATACCCCCCACTTCAGCTGTGAGATTGTGGTATTTTGTTTGACCCCCTTGTAAGTCGGGAAAAAGAAATGAGTGAAAAGTAAAAAAATAGAAATGAGTAGAAACCCAATTTTGGGTTTCATATAAAGTCAACTGTGGTTATTTGGGGCCCATTGGGACACTAAAGCGGCGCTGGGAAAAAATGATACAACACCTGTTCAGATGCTCTTTAATCCTATAGAATATATATATGTATATATATATTTATATCTGTATAATTGACCTATTTGTACGTTGTCTTGTCATTCAAGGGCCCTAAGCAGACCTTTGCCTGGGGTCCAGATTTCTTAACTGAGTGTTAGAATGCCAGAGGAGACTGGCGCCAGTGAGCCGGGTTCTCCCCAGGGTTTTTTCCTCATTAGAGAGGATTTTTACCTGGACACTGTAGCATGTGTGCTTGCTCACTGGTCTTTGTCTTTGTCTTGTCATAATCATAGCCAATTACACCAACAACCAGACGATCAAGTGAATAAAAAGCAACAATTCTCTTTCATATTCACACATGCGCTTTGAGACAGTTTAAACTGTGAAGAGCGCCTTACACATGCTCAGAACTTGAACTTGAACTTAAAATACACATACACTAAATACACACACACACACACACACACACNCGACCAATTGCAACAATGGTGTAATTTTTAGCACATATTTATTAGATATACTTATTTTATTTATGAAAAGCTGCATATTAAACAAACTTAATATTTATACACCCTTTTTTGCCTTTTTCAGGCGAACGTAGCACCCCTCCTCTAGTTTACAAGTGGAATATTCCAATTTGAACCGGCGATCTCAGTAGTGAGTCAGACGATGATCATCAGCGGCAACTTTATCGGAGTTCGGATCAATAGCACCAGCAGCAATGTCGTCCTCACAAAAATCGGTGTATATATCTGGAGATCAAAAACTAAAAGAAAGATTACGAAAAGCATCGAGAGAGATTTTATACTGATTTTTTTAAAGAAAGGTTTGTTTAGTCTCGTTTATAAGACGCCGACGCTGTTAGCACAATTATTTACACACGTTTTTGTGTGTAAATCATGTGTGATTATATCAGTTACATGCAGATGCAGTCTCTCCTGCTCAATCACAAAATGTTCCTTCAGCTTTTCTTCAAGTTGAGGAACCAGGTAATTAGTTTGCCACTGACATCCTGACTTAAAATCAGACATCTGAATGCCACTTTTTCTGTAAATTTCCAACCTGGTTGTTCACCTCTTTATTTATTTATAAAAGGCAACTCCAGAGCATTTTTGGAGAAGTGTGTGTTGCTCTGAGGATATTCTGCACTCTTCCTGTCACTGGTGCTGGTGGAGAGCTCGGATTCTGCACCTGAGACCTGAGATGAACCATGTCACAGGAACCGTTAATCAGCCTCGCTCTATTGTCAATAGAAAGCCAGTTGGCTTTAAGTCTTTGATGACTTAATTGAGGATTTTGCCAGCAAGAAGGCCAGGCGTTTGGCTTTTGACATTTAAGAAATGGCTCAGTTAAATTTAACTTTTTGTTAAATTAAATTTAGCAAATTGGTAAATTCATTTTTTTTAACTTACATATGCATTTTGCACTTTTGGTTTCCATAGTTAATTGATTTGGTTTTCCTGTGTTTTGTGAGGTCAGATGTTTAATCGACTGGCAAGATTTTTATTTTTATAATGTTGTGTTGCACATTGCTCTTTTTATAACACATTTTCTGTTTAATTTATTTGTTTAACAACGTTACATTTTCTTCACTTCTTTTATTACAGTTTTTTTTCTGTCGCTAACAAGCGTTTGTCCAAACAATTTCCACATTTTCAGTTTTGTGGCCATACCTTTCATACCACACGTTTCATTAGTTTTCACCCAAAATGCAGTCAGTGAACACATTTCCACAATGTTTACATTTTCTAAACAGACATTTTATACCTTCTAACAAAATGATGGATTGTTTTTGTAGTATTTACGAATATTAACACATCCCACAATAGCAACAACAATATTCTAAACCTTACATACAGTAAAAAAAAAAGCTCTGCTTCTGCAATCATATCAGTTTAAAAACAATATAAATTAAAAAATACATCTCAGCTGATAATAAACAAACATTTGAATAATGGCTTACGTTGACATTTGATTTTTGTTGGGTAAATTAGGCCAACCACAACTGATTCCATTCTGGCTTAGACTTATTGGGGGTTGTAAAGGAATTGTTTAAGGAATAGATGTTTTTGGAAACATAAACAGAAAAGACAAAACTAATGTCTGGACAAGGAAGAGAAGGAGCAAGGGAAAAGGGCAGACCGAGAGGAGGTGAGAGGAGCAGGAGCAGTTAGAGGAGCTGGACTAAGAAGAGGGCAAGGTAGAGGTGTAAGAATACGTGGTGGTGGCATTCTAAAGGCTGCAAGAACAGTAGTCAGTGAAGAAATTTGTGCCACTATCATTGACCATGTCATCAACCACAGTCTTTCACTAAGAGAGGCTGGTGAAAGAGTGCCGCCCAATTTGAGGCGGTCAACGGTTAGCTCCTCTATACGCATCTTTCAACAAACCAACAGGTAAGCATTGCATTTTACATGGATTGTTTCTGTTCTCACTTGACATGTCAATATGGTCATACAGTAATTCATATGTTTTTTTTTTTTTTGTCTTTCTAAAGAATGCAACGTCTTCCACCCTCTGGGGGAAGAGGAAAGCTCCTCAGCAAATGACTTGCTATTGTAGAAATGGTTGTTGCAAATAATGCAATAAAACTACATGAAATTCAAACCAGAATTGTGGTTTACCATGAGCTATTTCACAATATCGATAGCATCTGCCTCACAACCATTACGCGGACACTGTCCAAACATAGAGTCCGGATGAAGCAGCCGTATACTGGTCCCTTTGAGAGGAACAGTGAGAGAGTCAAGGGGTCAATGTCCAGTTTTTATAGGCTTTACACTTTGCAAGTAGGTAACCTACACAACAATAGGTTACAGTATAGTATACAGTATAGCGTAAATAATGTACATACATTGTGATTTAGAAAGGTATGGAATTGGAGGCCAGGCCCCTACTGAATGCATACACATAAATGAGGCAGGATTCAATCTGGCCAAAAGGCGTCGATGTGGACGAAATGTCATTAGAAAAAGAGCCACAGTTTATGTGCCAGGACAGAGAGGGGCAAACATTATCATGTGTGGAGCCATTGCAAATGCAAGATTACTCCTTCAGAGATGTAAGGTTGGACCCTATAACGCAATGATCTCCACCAGCGCCTGTTCCAGAGCAGGATCAGGAGGGTGAAAACATGAGGACCTTTGTAATTACTTCAGACAATGTGGCTTTCTATAATTCGGAAGCAATAACAGAATGGTTCGAAGTCCACCAGAGACTGGTAAGTCTCTTCCTTCCACCCTACTCGCCTTTCCTCAAGCCCTTAGAGGAGTTCTTTTCTGCATGGAGGTGGAAGGTTTATACCATCAACCACATGACCACATGTCCCTCCTTGAAGCCATGGATGCTGGCTGCAGGGACATCACAGTAGATACATGTAAAACCCGAAACCTGAAAGTTTATGGAGTTTTTGTAATGTCAATAATAGCCAGTATTTTGAAACCTGGTGTACTTTGACTGACTGCATGTTCCTTGTGAACTGAAAACAAGTGTTATTCTTTGACAGAATTATTTCATTTTGAGTCAGATTTCCAGTGTTTTGGTAAAAGTGTGTGTGCAGAGAAAGATGTTTTCTGTTTTGAAATGTAGAGTTAGTGTATATTTAACAAAAAGTTCTTTTGAGAAGAAAATGTTCCATTTGGCCACTTGTGTTTTGTATTTGTGACACTGTGTTAAGAGTTTAGAAAAAGTATCTGAAGTATAGGTGAAAAAAACTGTAACATAACGGACGTTGAGGATGATGATGTGTGCACGGTAAAAGTTCCGTAAGAGTGAAGTCAAGATTCTTATCTGATGCTCGTTAATTCCAGCCGAAAGCTGAGAAGAACCGCTAATCCGAGCCGACGTTCCTCTTTTGTTCCTAGGTGTCAGTCACAGGTGCGGATGCAAACGCCCGACTCAAGAAAGTAAATAAAGTTCATACTCATTGAAAAAGCCATGAGCAGAACCTGATATGTGTGTGTGTGTCAGGGGAATAATGAGTGTGTCGGCCTGCAGTGCGTCTGAGGTGAAGCGTTTGTTGTGGATGTGGAACACGGCGGTGTCTGATCGCGAGCGCCTTGATTATTGTTCTGCCGAGGCCTTCAAAGTCACACACGGAACAAAGAGACGCGTCGCCGCTCCACACACACACACACACACACGTCACTCCAACGGCAAAACACAACCACTGCCTCTCATCACATTAAAGCGCCTGCTCGTATGTTTGTTTCTATGCGTGCAAATGTATGTGTGTGTGTAGAGTTTGTGGTGTGTGTAAATAATGTGTGTGTGTGTGTGATTTAATAAAATTGATTCTATACGCGCGCAAATGTGCGTGTGTAGGGCTTATGTTGTTTGGTGAGTGTGTACAAAGTTTGTGGTACAAATAGTGTGTGTGTAGAATGTGTGGTGTATGTGTGCCAAACACACACACGCAGAACAACTGCCTCCGATTAAATTAACGTTTGTGTTTGTGTGTGCATGTGCTCATGTATTTTTTTTTATGCGAGCGCAAATGTGTGTGCATGTAGTGTTTAGAGTGTTTGTTGAGTGTTTTATTTGTGGTGCATGTAAATAGTGTGTGTGTAGAGTGTTCGGTGTGCCAAGCACACACACAGAACAAATGTCTCAGATTAAAATAACGTGTGTTTGTGTGTGCGCATGACTGTGTGCGCGTGTGTTGAGTGTGTGAAAAGTTTCTGGAATATGTAAACATTTTGTTTGTGTGTGTAGAATTTGTGGTTTATAGTGTGTGTGTGTGTGTGTGTGTNGTCTTCCTGTTCCAGCCTCGTGGAGCTTTACACTGGTTTATTGCTCTTCTCAGGCGGCCACAGACGACCCTGTAAACGCTGTTGGGTTCCTGGTTGTTTGCAGTGTTTATTAGGGCTGTTTGATGTTCTTCTGTCACTCATTAACACTCCACCAGAGAGGAAGACACTCGCTGCACCTTTATCTGCCTTTTGTTCCGTGATGCTCTCCACCCAAGGTCAGCTCCACACTTCCCTCTCTCTTTCTCTCTTTACTTCTCTCTCTCTCTCCCTCTCTCCCACCCTCTCTCTTTATCTCTCTGTCTCTCTCGCTGTCTCTTTCCCTCTGTCTCTCTCCCTCTCTCTCTGTCTCTCTCTCTGTTTCTCACCCTCTCTGTCTCTCTTTCTATCTTCTGCTCTTTTTCTTCCTCTTTTCTTTGTTTGCTTTTTTTCTTTGTGTTTCTCTGTCATTTTTCTCTGAAATTTAGCTGTCCCCTCTTTTTTTAGTTTTTAGTCTTTCTCTGTCTTTTGCCCTCCTTCACATGTCTTTATCTCCCTCTTTCTCTTTCTCTCTCTCTTTGTCTCTCTTCCAAGTTTTTTTCTAGCTTCCTCTCTCTTTCTCTCTCAATCTCTCATTCTCTATTGAATTTTCACTCTCTCACTATCTGTCTTTCCCTCTCTCACCGTGCCTCTCCCTTTCTTTGCCACACACCTGTCTGTCTGTCTCTCTCTGAAGCATTTTCTTTCTCTTTCTTGCTCTCTGTATCTCTCGCTCGATAAAGGAGATGAATGGTGGGGGGTGATGGGAAGCTGTGATTGGTCAGGCTTTAATGGGAGTCTGGTTGTGCTTTAGAAACTCTTAAATCTGTCATGCTCAAGTCACTTTCTGTTTCGCAGCAGGTACAGGCTCAAAGTAAAGTTGTGTCGGGCTGATAATAACGCTGGTCTGCTGGGGTTTTATTCTTCTCTCAGGTTCTCAAAGTCAACTTGACATTACATCTCACACTTGTGCAGACTTTATTATCCCAGCAAATGTTTCTCATGGAACTGCTGGTAAAATGGAAAAAAAAAAACGTCTTGTGTGAATAAAGTTCTTCTGACTCATTTATATTTGAAAGACTGTGACATCACAAGCTTTATTATCCACACACACACACACACACACACACACACACACACACACGTTCTCACTTTGTACAGCAAATGACATACACCTAGCCGCTCTCTAGCAATGACACGCACACACACACACACAGACATTCTCACTTTTTATAGCAAACGACACACATTTACATATAGACTCTCTAGCAATGGCACGCACGCACGTACACACACACATACACGCACTACACAGACAGACATTTGACAAGACTGTCAAAATGTAATTAAAAAATGTAAAGCGATCAGACATATTTTTCAAAGTAATGAATAATTACACAGTGATAGTTGCAATAAAATGTTTCATGTTTCAGATTTTCAAATCTGCATTGATGCAAATCTCTCTGCTTGATATTTCACACAAGATCTTGTTTTTGCAGGTGAAAAGCGGCTGAAGTCTCTCAGTGTGGGACTTAAAATCATCCGAGGGGTGAAAGGTCACGCTCCAGGAAGCACTTCAGAGGGAAGACCAACTGAGAGACCACACTCCGACACAGAGACAGACTGTGTGTGTGTGTGTGAGAGAGAAATACAGAAAACAGATCACACTCAGAGAGCTAGTGGGAGGCAGACAGACAGACATAAAGAGAGACTACAAACCAAGCTCCGCACTCATGGAGTTAGACAGAGACAGACACAAAAAGAGAGAGAGAGAGAGAGAGAATGATAGAGAGAGAAAGAGAGAGAGAGACAGACAGACAGAATGACATACACTAATGAAAATAGAGACAGACAGACAGAGAAATACAGAGAGAAAGACTGCAAGTGTGAGAGACAGAGAGAGACCGACAGACAGACTCTCATGGAACTTGAGAGACAGAGATAGATAGATAGATAGATAGATAGATAGATAGATAGATAGATAGATAGATAGATAGATAGATAGATAGATAGATAGATAGATAGATAGATAGAGAAATAAAAAAAAACATATATTTTACATTTTGTTAGTTTTTGTTACAGTATTGAAATGTGGCTAATGTGTATTATACAGTATGCGGAGATGATGGTCTGATGGAGAGAGCTCCTGTCAAGCCAGAAAGAAATCTCAACCCTGAAATAAAGCATCTAGAATGGATGGCACGGCCCGAGATGTGTCATGATGGCTGCTGACGGTCAGAGCGGCTGAATGTGGCTGGAGCGTCCGTGAGGAGGATCTGATGGAGAGGAGAAGACCGACCAGCGCAATTCTGCTCATCGATTTCCTGTCCACTCCTTCAATACGTGGACTGAGCGCAGGCCGATAGATGATGACAAACGGGCCGCTGGGGACGGAGCAGCGCTAATTGAACTTGATGGAGTGCGGCTGAGGATCAGAGGTCGTGCACACGCCGTGACATCAGAGCTTCTCTCCTTCCATTTCTCCTTCTCTCTCACAAATGAAGAACAGAAGCAGCTTCCACTTTTGTCAGGAGGAAATTGTCTCGACATTGAATAGAGAAAGAAGAGACTGACACAAAATGAGACGAGATAGTGTGTTAGAGAGAGAGTGAAGTAAAGAGAAAGAATGCGAGTGATAGACTGATGGTGCCGGAGAGAGCGAGAATGAAAGAGACAAAGCAAGAGAGCGAAACAGTGAGACAGAGTGAGAGACAAAGATAGAAATAGAGAGAGAGACAGCGTGAGAGAGACAAAGAGGAAGCAAGAGAGTGAGGAAAAAGTGAGAGAAACAAAGAGAAATCATGAGAGTGAGAATGAATAAAAGAGACAAAACGAGAAAGCAAGAGATTGAGAAAGAGTCAGTCAGTCATCTACCGTTTCATCCTTTACAGGGTCGCAGGGAGCTGGCCCCTCGCAGAGCGGGACACACAGACAAACACATTCACACACTCACTCATACACAAAATGAGAAAACAAAAGAGTGGGAGAGAGAAAAGATAAATTGTATGAGAGTGAGAGTGAATGAAAGAGACTAAACGAAAAAGTAAAAGAGTGACAGAGAGTGACTGAGAAAAAGACTGAGATGTAATCAAAAGAGTGAGAGACAAAGACAGAAATTGAGAGTGAGTGAGAGAGAGACAAAGAAAAACGGAGTAATTAAGGGAGTCAACAAGAAACCAAAAAGAATAAGACTGAGAATGAGAGAGAGACTGAGAGATAAACGAGAGACAAAGATCGAAATTGAACAGAGTGAACAAGGTAAAATGAGAAAGAGTGAGACAGAGAGACTGATAAGCGAGAGAGTGAGAGTGATTGAAATTGAGAGTGACTGAGAGAGATTGTGTGAAGAGGCGAACTGATGGAGACAGAGTGAGAGAGTGAGACTTATCAGTAAGCAAGAGAGTGAGAGAATTATTGAAATTGAGAGTGACTGAGAGACAGTGTGAGAGAGACAAAGTGAGGGAGACAGAGTGAGAGAGAGAGTGAGACTAATCAGTAAGCGAGAGAGTGAGAGAATGATTGAAATTGAAATTGAGAGTGAGAGACAATGTAAGAGAGACAAAAAGAGAAAGCAAGAGTGAGAGAGCAAGAGGGGGAGACAGAGTGAAAGAGACAAAACACAAAAGCAAAAGAATGGGTGAGACTGAGGGACAAAGATTGAAATTGAGAGACAGTGACAAAGAGAGTGAGAATGAGTGAGAGACAGAGAGTGAGTGAGTGAGACAGAACGAAAAATAATCATAGAGGACGGAAAAGAAGAAAGCGAGAGAGTGAGTGGCAGTGGTGATTATTTGATTCTGTCTTGTAAGCAGTTTAGTCGCAACTTTTTCAGAAGCGCCACTTACACTCTCACTGCTCGCTGGAGCAGAACGGAACCCGGAGCTTTACAAGAACAACCTCCTGCCAAAAGCACAAGAACCCGAGAGGAGAAGCTCCATTCTGATGAAAGTAACAAGCACAGCTTGTGGTAAATAGGCTTTCTGAGGCCCGAGGCGAGCGGGACCCCGGGGAGACTCTCTCTCTCTCTCTCTCTCTCTCTCTCTCTTGCTCTCTCTCTGTCGCCGACAGGCTGAGCAGCTGACACCACCAGTCTTCAGCTGTTTCTGACAGAGAGAGAGAGAGCGCTCACTTCTTCTCAGCGCGGCTCATGAGTAATGAAGAATAATCCAGATGTGTGCTCGCTGCAGGCCTGCCCGTGCAAACGTGTCCGCAAGCATTGTCACACAAATGAGAAAACGGCCGTTTGTCTGCTGAAGAAACGTCTGGGATTGTTTCTGAGAGAGAAACAGGAAGAGACAGACAGGTAGATACTGGTAGACACAGACAAACTGATGAGAAGGATGGGAGGATAGCTAGATTGATGAAAAACAGAGAGGGAAAATGGAGACAGATGGACAGAGTGAGGACAGACAGTAAGAGACGAGTAGAGAGAGACAGATGGACAGAGAGAGAGACAAAAAGACAGAAATAGAGAGGGGGAAATAGAAAGAGAGAGTGTGTGACAGGAAATGAGAGAAACAACAGAAACCGAGAAACAGAAAGTGAGGCTGTATGTATGTGTGTGTGTGTGTGTGTGTGTGTGTGTGTGGGTATGTGTGTGCGTGTATGTCTGTGTGTGTGTGTGAGAGAGAGAGAGAGAGAAAGCGAGTGTGTGTGTGTGTGCATGTGAGAGAGAGAGAGAGAGAGAGAGGAGAGTGTGTTTGTGCGTGTGAGGGAGAGAGAGAGAGTAAGGGAGTGAGAGTGGTCAGGAGTGTGATGTGCGCTCTGTTCTCCTCCTCCACTGAAGCTTGTTACTTCCATTCCTTTCTTCTTCTGTCATCTGCGTCCCTGAGGAATAAAGGTGAGTAAAGGAGAGGAGCAGTAGTGTCTTCTCTTCCTCCAGCTCCACCTACTTCCTTCTCTGAATAAATCTGCAGTGTTTCCTCCTCCGCTGGCTTGAACAAGCTCGTGTGATCGGCTCAATAATAAAAGTGGAGCAGGACAATCTAATTGACTTTAATGTGTGTGTGTGTGTGTGTGTGTGTGTGTGGTGACAGCTGGAGTGTAGTCCAGGGGAATGTCAGTTTGACTTTGGGAATCATTTACAGGAACGACTGAGATCAACTAAAGACAAACAAAGACAAACCTTTCCGCCCAAGAAATTAATCGCGGTGGAAAAAGATGATACAATCACAATGTAACAAGTAACGATAAGCATCTGTTCAAATGTAGTGGAATAAAAAGTACAGATACTCAATGAGTAAATGTTGCTAAAAAGTACTTAAGTAACAAAGTACATTTACGTAACTAATTTACTTAACTACTTTACACCTTTGGTGTACGGATGTGGTTCCATGTACTGTATGATTATGCGAGTGTGTTTAAGGTTCTGTGTGAGTTTTTGTGCGTCACTAAGAAGCACAAATGTGTGTGTTTGTGTGTGTGTGTCTACCGGAAAGAACAGGCCGGACGATCTGCCGTTCAGCACCAACACGGTCAGCTTCAGTGTCCTGGCCTTTACACTCAGTGTTTGTCTTTGAGTTTCCTTCCATATCCACTTCCTGTGACAAACACTGTTTCTCCCATTAAGCTGCTGAACGACAGAGGAGAAAGTGCTAATCTCTTGAAGAAAGGATTCATTTCACTGTCACATACACGCACATTCAGTTTGACACCAAATGAGAAGACTTGACGCACACACACACCTACACACACACACACAAACACACACACAGAAAAACATACAAAGGCACCCACATTCACGCACAAAAACACAAGCCCGCACACACACACATACACAATATCACATTATTTATAAAATGGAGAGAAAAATACCGTCATTTATTCATTTTACACCTCTACACATTTTGCCGCACATCTCACCCACACTAAATAGTTTCACAAAGCATCACAAAAGACACATCCAGGGGTTCTATATCACACACACACACACACACCTCGTGTTATATTTAGACTGGTTTTTACCTTCTGTATTTTTTACTATATTTTGTACACTAGTTATTTATTCTGGTTTTATTCAGTGTCTGTATTTAACTCTTGTTATCACATTTATTGCACCAAACAGAGTAGCAATAATAATTTCATTGTAATTGTAAATGACACACAATGACAATAAAGGCAGTATATTCTGATCTACACACACACACACACACACACACACACACACACACACACACACACCTGCAGACCTAAGCACACAAATACTCATTAGATACAAACACACACACACACACACACACAATTGCATACACTGGCACTCTCATTAACAGACACACAATAATCCTACTCCTGTTGCCTCTTTGATTAAACGCTCACACACACACACACACACACACACACACACACACACACACACACACACACACACACACACCTTGTGACCTTGCTCTCCCCCCCTCACATATAAAGTCCTCATCTCCACATGTTCTTTACTTTGACAAGTGTCATTCAAAAGGACAGCCTCGTTGTCATGGCGACTACACAAAGTTGTGCTAATTGACTAATTGCTAAAGAGGGCTGATGTCGGACATTAGCTAGGGGACGTGGTTAACCCTTCGCACTCTCATAAAGGACTTTGATTTGAATTCCCTGAGCCTGATAGAGTAGCTGTAATCAAGCGGCTGGTTTCCATGGCGACTAATCACCACCTCTGCTTTTGGAGTGGTGGGACTCGATGTTTGTTTGTTTGCTAATGGGCACGAAACAAAAGACGTGGATTCGCGTGTATTTTTTCATCGTCGTCATGAATGTTCTAGATGTTTTGTGGCTCTTCTATACTTTACTACTGTTTTGTTTTTAGGTGTTTTGCTTCTAGTCGTCTGTGTGTGTTTAGTGTAGTCAAGTGCTAGCTGGCCCTGCCAAGTTCTTGACCAGTTTGTTGAAGGAACAGGCTTTTTGACTCCACTTTTTTTTTTGCGTTGCGTTTTGTGTTGTTTTAAAAATATAAATCACACAGGTATATTTTTTGTATTAACTATACATTTGAATAAATAATAAATTGATGCTTGACAATGAGCGTCTACAGAAAAAACTTTGTGTGTGTGTGTGTGCGCGCACATTGTGACACTGAGTAAATAATATGTGTGCATGAGCATTTGTTTTTGTAGGTTGGTGTTCAGTATCTTTGTGTGTTTGTGAAAAGATGGTGTGTGTGTGTATGAGAGACAGAGGGACACAAATAGTGTGTTTGTGTGTGTGGGTGTGTGTGAGAGTTAGAGAGTGGGAGAGAGACTGTGTGTGTGTGTATATATTTATTTATTTATTTATTCAAACATGTATACGTAACAAATATTAACAACCCTTAAAACCACAACATAATAATAATAATACTAATAATACAATCATCTTTTTCATTTCCATAATACATGTTTGAAAGGGAGTAGAAAGAAGTACATGTCCGTGTACATGTGTATGTCCGTGTGTGAGAGTGAGTGTGTGTGTGGGTGCGTGTGTGTGTGTGTGTGTGTGGGGGGGGGCAAGGTCATGGAGTCAATCCGAGAACTTCACAGGAGAAAATTGCCTTGAACCTGGAGGTGCAGGGAAGACGGTGTGTGTGTGTGTGTGTGTGTCTCTCTCTTCTTCCCTCTCTCTCTCTCCCTCTCATTCTTTCTCTATCTCTCTATCTGTGTCTGTCTCTCCGTGTCTCGTTCTGTCTTTCTCTGTCTCTCTCTCTCTCTCTCTCTCTCTCTCTCCCATAGTATATACAGATGTGTGTGTGTGTGTGTGTGTGTGTGTGTGTGTGTTTGTGAGAGAGAATGTGGGTGTGTCTGTTTTTGGGAAAAAAGAGCAAGTATATGTGTGTGTGATTTGTGTGTGATCATATTGAATTTGTGTTTGTCTGAGAGTGTGTGAATGTATTTGTGTGTGTATGTGAGAGCATCTGTGTTTGACAATTTTAGTGTGTTTAAAAGCGTGTGTGTGATTGTGTATCGGAGAAAGAGAGAGAATGAATGTGTGAGTGTGAAAAAATGAAGAACGGAAAAAAGTATAGAGAAGCGAGACAAATTGAGAGAAGTGAGAGAAAGTATGTATGTGTCAGGGCCTGTTTGTGAGTATGTGCTTTTGTGAGCATGTGTTTGTGTGTGTCTGAGAGAAAAATCCCATCCACACACCCAGAGCCTTTCTTCAGTCCCATAATCCCTCACACACACCACACAAGTGTGTGCGTGTGTGTGTGTGTGTGTGTGTGTGTGTGTGTGTGTGTGTGTGTGTGTCCAAACGTTTACCTGTGTGTAAAGTAGATCTATATGAAGTTCTTGACTTGTCTTTCCGGTGAATCTGATCCGGGTTTTTCATCAAGGTGAAGGTAATGGTTCTGTGGTGTGTGTGTGTGTGTGTGTGTGTGTGTGTGTGTGCATGTGTGTGTGTGTGGAGTCTTTCTGTCCTGGATGTGAGTGATGTGAATGTAACTCTTCACCCTCCGCTGAATTAACATAACACTCGCCAGGAGGGAAACGAGTTGCCGGGGAAACCATTTGCCACCATTTGCGAGGGGATCAGAGTGGAGCACGGTAAAGGGCGAAACCTTCAGCATCTGCCCGCGGCCCGTCACAGCCTCCGCGGGGAATGGCTCTGGCAGTTGATTACTCGGCGTTAAAAAAGACGGAGAGATTAAAATGCTGCATAAAGTCACCCAAAGGTAATCTGGCTTTATCTGATGTGACTGCAGAGCTTTCCCGGCGGGAAGCCTGGCAGGACTGGAGCTGGAGCGGACCGGAGCTAATCAGGGAACAGCCGCTGATGAGAGCCACTGCACATTCAAATGAAGCCTGATTTTAGATTGCAGGAATTTCCAAGTGTCTGACATTACGGTTATTTCTCACAGACTCCAATCACGCTCATGTAATGACGGTGACATTTCTCACCTTCACACGGAGGCGTGCGAGGTGTTCTGTGGAGCTACGGAGGCCGAGAAGGTCAAAGATGCAAAAGTTACAAAAAATATAATTCGCTGATTAGTCTGATTGACCAGGATCGGTCTCTTCTGTTTCATGCTCTCCTCCTGATTGTCTGATTGGTCATTTAGTTCTTTATTTTGTATTTAGTCAGGTGTTTCGGGATTAGTTTGTTTGTTTGCCACATTATTTCCATTTTTGAACTTTTAAGCCTGGATTGTTTCAGCTTTGTCCTTTCGCTTTGATCTTCTTGGACAGAGGAAGGATTTAGGCAGACGAGAGTACTGACACGCTTATTTCCAGGTGCTAAATGCCTCCTCGGGAGAGGAAGAGGAGGAGGAGGGATGTGGGTGGACAGACGATTATCTGCAGCTGTGAAACAAACAGCGTCTGGATGCAGAAACACAGCGAGACTGAAAGAGAAAAGAGGGATTTGCACACAAAGACTGACTGACAGATGGAGAAAACGAGAATCTGAGAGGAAAGAAAGATTAACAGAAAGATGGAGCAGGATTCCAAAAGCCAGGGGAACGTTTGGAGCCAGACGGTTTTAATATCGGTGAACAATTACCACGAATATTTCATCTTGAGTTTTATATTATAAAAAAAAGAGTATAAAAAGGGTACTTTAGTTTGACCAGTGACAGCTTTTTTTGCTTAAATGTATACGTTTTTCATTTAGTAATAAAAACCACATCAGGCATACTTATAGATGCATTTGATGTATTCAACATATTCGGTGGAAATTTGAATTAAAATTCTTGATAATCTATGGATGAACAGTTGTAGTCTATACGTGTATGACTAATAATATTCATCACAATGTAAATCAATTCTTACTATCATTTTAAGAAGCAGAGTGAAATTGATGTCATGTTTCTCGTCGTTTTAAGTGGCAAAATTGTATTTAAATTCTATTCCTTTTCACATTGAATGAGTCTTCCATCCCTTATGCAAATGCACAATAACATAGTGATGTCACAGATAAGAATATTCATCACAGAAATGCTCAGCAGCTGAGAGAGAGAGAGTGGCACGTAGAAGGAAAGACCTCTACGGTGGAATGAGTTAAACATGTACATATGATGGAAAGGAAAAGCTGGCAGCGAGGGCAACAGGAGTGACAGGCATCAAAACTGCATTCAGAGCAGCATCGCGAGTGGAAAAGAGGAAGCGGGAATGAACCCGCATGGAGACAGCGGCCCCTGTGAGCCGGAGGAGGGGGAGGAGCCAGCATGGAAATGAGCACCTGGAGCTTATTTATCTAAAAGCTTCTTTCAGCGTGCACTTTTACAGCAGAGCAGCAATAAAAACCACTTTGTGAATCAATTATGTCCCTGGAACATTATATGGACTGTTTAATTCTAACACTCTTCGTCCTGTAACATTACTAATAGCTGCTTGTCTGGCTCTTCTCATGGGCGACAAACCTCACGGGCGCGGCTCATCGCAGGATGTCAGCAACGCTAAAGGTGGTGGGTTCAAACCTGGAGGTGTTTCTGTACCGTGACTGGACAAATGTGTCGGTGTAATGATGAAATGACCAGTGTGTGTTGAGACAGAGCGATTGAGAAATGTTTAACCCTCCTGTTATGTTCGTTTCAGAAGAACATCAATAATGTTCACAGGTCAATTTGACCTGGGGGTCTATTATTATGCATATAAGTGTCAGAAATAGTTCCCCAAAACCGTGTGAGAGAGATAGTGTGTGAGTGTGAGACAGCGGTGTATTATGTCTCATTGTTGCAAAGAAACAAGTAGTATTTGATCTTTCTGACTCTTTAGCTTCTATTTTGTCTGAAGGGTCAAATTTATCTGAACATTATGTGTGTAACATGTAGCGGGCGTTACAAATATGTCAACTAAACCATTTCTTGTTTATATGTCGATTACACTCACTAAGACACACAGGAGAAGTTTCAAAGTGAAAAAAATATTTCCATAATAGGAACCAAACATAATAGGAGACATTTCAGCCCATCTGACCTTTACGAGTTGAACTGATGGAATCATTTCAGGAAGTCTTAAATAGACAAAATTTGTATATAAGATGTGGTTTTTTTTTTTATTTACCTAATGCCACACAGCGGCTTTCTGTTGGTCTGGGACAAAGAAATGCGCTATATAAATAAACTTGAAAGCGACTGCGTCTGGGACCCTACAAGACCCCTACAGTCCCATATAATCTACAGTGAGTGAATTATCATAGAATATCATGATTTATCATTGCCAATTTCATTGAGTACCTTCACCAATCAGTTGTTCTCTTCTCTACATTGTCTCGTGTCATCCTCTTCGGTTACAGCCCACTGTCTAAAAGACCCTCCCACAGAAGCTGATTGACAGGTGTTTTGAATTATTACACACTTGACCCACCCACCACATTGTAAACGCAATTCTGAACACAAATGGCTCTCTTGACATTTGTCCAGGACATTTTAGTCTAAAAAGAAATACAAAAACTACATTGGAGGTGGAAAATACCCTTTGACTCGACTTCTTCAGACATGAACAGTTGAAAACACACAAAACTCAAGTTTATTCGATGACAGAATCCATCCTCTCTCAGACATTCGTTCCTAATGGAGCAGCCGTAAATGTTCAGAGCAGGACAAAACGTTCCAGGTCTTCAGCTGTGATTTTGATCAAGCCGTCACTTTATTAAAGAACAGAAAGAGACGATGATGGGAAGAAGCTGTTAGAATTAAAGCTGCTGCATCAGAACGGAGAAAATGGCCAGAGCAGAATGTTCCAGAACCACACGTGGTGTGTCTTCCTCTTCTGACCTCGACCAGAGGCGAAAATGAAGCTGAGAATGTGATTAAACACTCAATGTGGCCTGAGACAGACACTCGGGTCTCCTGTGTCCTCATAAGTCAGGATTATCATTTATCGCATTGAATTTATTACATGAAATGGCTTTCCTCGGAAATGCTTAATGGTTTGTGATATATGCACTGACTTTAATGACTTATATGTTGAGAGCCAATTGGTGGGTCAGTGGTCAGAGTTTTGTAGATAAAGTTCTACCACCAGTCTCTCAGTAAAACAGAAAGATCTCGCCTGCACTCAAAAAACGATTCAAGCCTGTCTTAAATATGATATAATTATATATAGTTTGCTTTGCCTAAATATGACCATTTAAAAAATAGACATTTATTTTTAATTACAGTAACACAAATATGTGTAACAGTTTCACCTACGAGGCTCATTAGTTAGCTGAGTTCGTTTAGGGAGCAGCTCACTGCTCCTGCTTATTGGAGGAGCCAATGGGTAGCATTTGTTGCTTGCAGTTCTTTAACTCTTTTTAAACTTTAAGAGTTTCAAATAAGGTTAAAAAAAAAAAGCGTCTCACCGTCAATGCGTGTACTGCTCTTTAGAATCAGGTTGGCTGTAATTATATGTCCATTTTTAATTCTGGCTGGGTGGTGCTATTGCTGAAGGGAGAAGAAATAGATTAACTGCGTTATTAATACATATTATTATATAACGTATTTACTAGTTGACTATAAGTCGAGGACTTTTCCTAAAAAATTTGGGCTCAAAGTGGGGGGCTTGACTTATACGCGCAGTCTACCAAAATCGAAAATATTTTACTCAGAACAGTGCGCAGATATTTCACCCTTTCTCACAAAAATAAACAGCAGAGACACAAGCGCGCTAATTAAAAGAACATTTATGGCGCGAACTAAATACATCTTTCAGAAAACGGCACAACCCGTGCAAAGGAGCGCTGACTCTGCTGGCCGCTGCTCCGCGCTCTCACAGGCACACACACACACACACAAGCACGCGGTCGTACACTCTTTCGGCTCAGCTCTCTTCTGACTTCACAAATAAACGAGTCACACGGTGGATTTCGAACGTTGTATTTATTCCCAAAACACGAGTTAGCATTAGCCAATTCTCGGGAGAACTCCCTTAAAGGGGCAGGGCACTTTTCCCAGAAATCTTTGAAATGATAATGCAACCATACCAATGACATTAAACTTAAACATAAATTAACAATAGCTTAAATAGATTAATACCAACATAAACAAACAGAGTTACTTGATTTTTAGGTTTCCTTTACCACCAAGGATGTCTGAATACTTTTATTATTTCTATAGGAAGGATTAAAGAGCATCTGAACAGGTGTTCTATCATTATTTCCCTGTGGCGCTTTAGTGTCTCCATGGGCCCTAAAAAAAACAGAATTGACTTGATATGAAACCCAAAATTGGGTTACTACTCATTTCTATCTATTCACTTTTCTCTCATTTCTTTCCCCCGACTTATAAGGGGGTCTAAACATAATACCACAGTCTCACAGCTGAAGTGGGGGGGTCGACTTATAAGCGAGTAAATACGGTAACAGTAGTTTGAGTT
>SOMO01000017.1:901961-970296 GCA_028128575.1 Paedocypris carbunculus | reverse complement strand
AATAAAAAAAAAAAACAGTTAATGTGTCAGATAAAACACTGCTTATTACCAGTAATCAATGTATTAGATGTTATCCAAAATAATGAATTCAGAGTTCAAGTGTTCACTGGATATGCAGAATTTTAGAACATGCAAATCTGAACAAAGTATGATTAATAGAATAGAACAAAACTAGAAGGAATGTTATATAAAGAACAGATAGAACAGAATAGATGATAAAAGGAAAAAGAGTAAAACAGAACAATGTCATTGATGAACCAGAACAGTCTGTTTCTTTTCTCGGGTTTGTGTCTCTCGGAGATATCGATAATCAATCGAGCTGGCACGTGTGTGCTCGAGCATCTGATCAGGAGATTGATCATCAGACGCGACTTTGTCTGTGTGAAGATGATGAATGAATGAATGAATGAATGATGCGAAACAAATGTTTGTCTGAAGAGAAACAGTTCAAACCGAGCAAGACACAAAAATTGTTAGATGAAAGCAGGAGAGAGAGAGAGAGAGAGAGAGAGAGAGAGAGAGAGAGAGAGAGAGAGAGAGAGAGAGAGAGAGAGAGATCGTTTATCTAAAGCAAAACATTTTTCAAGCCTCATTTACCCCTTCAGCATTTACTGTGATCTTTTTAATCAACTTTTCACGCAATATCACACTGTAGGTTTTGTAAAGCGATTGGATTCGTTTGCAATACAAGTATTTACTGATTATTGATTGTGTCTGTTTCTGTGTTTTCACGAAGATCAACGTCCAATTCCTTCTGCTTTTATTATTTCGCGACGCTGAATAATAAACGCGCGTTAATGACGCTGGGACGCTGTCAGCGTCACTGTGGTAACAACCCTCAATTACCCATGATTGGCCGACCCGTGGGAATATTCAAATTAGCCCTGTCTTCTGATTGGCTGGTGGGCGGTCGGTAGAGGCGCGAGAGCCTGCATCGTTCCGCGGTATTGTCAGTCTCGGCAGCCCGGCGCTGGGGAAAGGCGCATTGGCCGTCAGCGTGATCCAGAGCCGCGGAATAAGGAGCAATAATCGATTTTTTTCTATTCGTTTTGACCCGATGGTGATTTGAACAAGAACTTGTACCTTTGGAGTGCGGCCGAAGGGGTTTTAAGCGGACGCCTGAGCTGAATTCGCGAGCGAGGAGATGAGGTGAAGCTGGAACCGAACGGTGATTTCTCTTCCCGGGATTAAGCGGCGTATGTTCCGTTCCCCGCACCTGCTCTCGCGGTCAAGGAATATCGCTTTCTGCATCAACGGGCCTTTCTAGTGTGTTTTTGAATGAATTTTATCTTCTGATTGTATCCGCCGAAGTCTGTTCGCAGTTTGGATTAAAGGACGTTTCCCCGGCGCAGGTGTTCGAATTGGAAAAGCGGTTCATGATTCCGTGTCGTTTCTACGGGAGTTTGCTTCCGGTGCTGATCCAAACGGATTAAAATCCCGATCGATAAAACGCGACATTTTTTTGGGGAGCCGCGTCCTGAAACACACACACATTTGGATAGCAAGCGACGCGAGAATCAGCAGCGAAGGCTTTTTTACATGACTTTTTGTCCATTTGCTCGCGCGAGAAAAGCTGATCAAGAAATCGAACTTCTGATAGATCGACTAATTGACCCCAGGATTATACACGTTCCTCCTCATATGAAAGACGGAATGAGATTTCATTGATTTCTTCCCCTCGTTCTGCTCTTTCGGACTCGTTTCTCACAGTCCCGTCATCATCTAAAGCTCCTCACGGCGATTTATGGTAAATACTGCTTTATATTACTCATGTTAATGTGCTAATAGACGCCTTCTCGAGTTGTCTTGGAGTCCTTTTTATGTTTGCAGCTATTGATGTTATTTAACAGCCTTGTGGGCTTCACACACTGATTGCGATAGAAACGGGATCTTTGCTCAACACTGTTGTAATGAAACCGAACACACATGGCTGACAGTTGTGATGCCAAACTGCCACAGTTTCAATACTTGAAAGTTCAGAGACTTCACCAAGCCCAGCCGAGCTCACAGAGCTCTTGCTTTAGAAGACAGAACCTATCGAGATGATCGGTGTCACTGCTGATGAGTGGCTTCTGATGATCAAGTGATGCTGGAGTCAGAACCAGAGCCGGCTTTCCATGGCTTCATCTGCGATTAACCAAAGGAAGTGCTGTAAAATTAAGGTGTCGGGCCCTGAATGGCCCCGGGACCTGCTTTGATGTGCATTATGGGGGTTTAAAGTGAGCGCTGACGAATGCTCTCAAAGCATAAAATCTGGTAACCGCGAGAGAGAGAGAGAGAGAGAGAGAGAGAGAGAGAGATGAGAGAGGTGTGAAAGTCTTTAGGTTTAGCAATGGGTGTCAATGATTTGCTTGAGGACTTGAATGCCTCTGCTCGGGGTTGGGGAGGCTTTTGTGCGGAAGGGTTGAAGGTTCGAGCTATTACATTTGTGTCCTTGAGCAAAGCACTTAACCCCAGGTTGCTCCGGGGCCCCTGACCCTTTAGAAAGGGAGGTTTTGGTTGAAGGCTTCAGCTCGGCAATTAAGACAAGAGGGGAGCTTGAAAACAGGAAAGCTTTGATTGATTAAATGCTTTGTGTTTTGCTTAGAGTCTAGTCGGGTTTGGTCATCAGGCTCCGAGCGCTGGAGTGTCTCCATGCATCGTTTGCGGCAGCGGCAGTTTCCAAGAATTGATGCTTTGCATATTCTATCCCGACTTTTTTGCTATTTGGATGTAAAACACAATCCGGTGGATCTGAGACGGTGGATCCCAAGTTTTAACGTGATCTGCAGCACAACTCCATCTATATAATGAGTCGGAACGAAGCCTCTGTCCTCTCTAGAAGCGAGTTTAATTCTGGTACTGATGGTTCGGTAAATAAATGGGCACTGATCTGAATTGCTGATCAGTGGAGGCTTTCTTGCAGCTCCATCATTATGGGTTCAACTCCAAAGTTCCGTGGCTGTTTAACTTTGAAAGGCAAATAACTGCTTGGCTTTGAGTTTGTTCAGCTTGTGAACCGAGCTTTAATGTTCACTAAACTTCAACCTATAAGGTCATATTGACAGTGAAGGATGCACCAATACCACGAGTATGAGTACTTCATTGCATTTCAATACTCACCAGTAGCGATGCTGAGTACTTAATATAAACAATTTAAATTTACAGGTATCAGCTTTAATCAAATAATTAAAAAAAAAGGGTTAAAAAAATGTTTCGTTATTTGCGTTATTCATTTTGAGCCTCTGGACAATTCCGCTGAGTACAACTTGCGATCCACCGTTTTGTCGTCTTCATTCACTTTGAAATCCATGCTGCTGATGTGTTTGGTCTGGTCTCTGAGCCTGATGTGGCTCTGAGAGCCGATGTTTTTTTTTTTAGAGAACAAATTGTGTGACTTCCAGTATCGCCGGATTTTCAACAAGTCCGAGTGCTTTAGAAAATGTGCTCTCGAGGTCGATTCCCTCTATCAGCTACACGATTCTGGAAAAAATGAGAATCACGTTTTTTTTTTCTCAATTTAAGATCACTATTCTTTCACAATTCTGATATTTTTTAAATCTTAAATATTTAACCATGAAATCCAGGTTGTCAAACAGTTAACTTAAAGTAAGTTTAAGTAATGTAAATGTTGTAATGTATAGAAAAAAAATCACTATTAGACGTAATGACGGTCTTTTGAAAACACTTTTGAAATGCTCATCAAACAATGACTATTTTGTAGGCGGGGCTAATCATTTTGTCCTCAACTGTATTTTTTTTTTTTTTTTAACTTAAGCAATAAACTTAAAAAAACTTAGGAAATAAGACAAAAATCACACGTGACTGTGCGTCTGGCGTCATCACACCGGGACAGAGCAGCGTTTTCTCCACCTTTTTTAGGAAATTAGGAGGGCGTCCAAAAGTACGACAGGAGAAATGCAAGATCAGTTTTCATTCATAATATCGGAGATCATTGAGTTTGGCAGAATCGTATAATGCTGGATTAAGATCACGATCTTAATAACAATTAATCGTGTAGCTGTAGTATCGGTGCATCCCATATTGACAGGAGGTTTTGCTTTCCTAGCCACTGTTGCGATCTAGCTTACGCTTCCGGTCATAGCCCATTGTCTGAACAACGATGAACAATGGACATTTTTCTTTTTTCAACTGACTCTTTTTCCCTAATTTGTGAACATAGATAAATTATGGACATTTTTCTTTTTAAAGACAAATTTTTTTCGCATAGCCACTTCGCGTTTGTCTCGAACTAAAAAAAGCGCTATATAAACAAACTAGTGCTGTCAAACGATAATTTTTTTAACTAGTTAATCGCTCTTCCCTGACCAAATTAATCGCGATTAAATGACTGAAGCTTGAAATACTAGATATTGAGGTGTAATACGTAAATTAATTTAAACTCAACACTAAATAAACACTCGTTTAAATACTGTAAAATTATTTAGTATAATTTTTACGTAGGTTGCCAAAATTGCATTGCATTGTCTGTTTTTTAACCCTTCGAGGTCGAGTTGCACTTTTTTTCAAGATAAAACACGCACAAAAAAAGTCAATTTTGGTCTTGCATATAAGTGTTATCCATCAATTGAAAGTTTGAAGTACATATTTTTTTAGGTTACACTTTTAATTAAAACAGGACGTTGTGTTTTTTGTAAAAAAAAATAATGATAATAAAACTAAAACGTGAAGTTTTGCCTTCTCTATGTCAGCTGAAAACGAATTGCAACTTAATAAAAACATATCACTCTAACATGAAACATATGTCTACACAAAGCTTAGAATGTCTGTTTTTAAAAATAAGTGTAAGTAAAAACAGTGTTGACTGTTTATCTAATCTGTATGAATCTAAAGCTTCGGCTTTTGGAACAGAGCAAGTTATTTGCAGGTGAAAAGGAACTGTGTTTGTGTAGCTGCTGAGAGGGGAAAAGTAGGTTAGTGTCATTTAAATACTTTGCGCCTAAGTGACAACACCTGAACTCAATGAGTGAGAGCTGCTGATCTTAATAAGCCGCACCTGGAGACAGCGTTCTATTCAGTGCACGTTGTAAAACCGAAAGTAAAAAAAAATGCAACTGTGATTAATGCCGTAAAAAATAATTGACGCGATTAAGCACTTAAAATTAATCAAGTTAACTTTGACAGCACTAAAATAAACTTGAACTTGACAGCACAATCATCGCCGGCTAAACGCAAGCACCTGTTTTAAGTTCTTACTCCTCCTAGTCTCCTCCTGCTCCCTGTGGAGTTCACTGGTGCTCTGGCTCTTAGCTGGGGTTCTGCATGTGGCCTTCCTCGGGGCCTGGCAGCCTCATTACCCCGGCGGAGCCGCTCTCCCTCCACCCGCCGAGGCGGCACCTGTCAAGAGTCCGCTCACCACTCTATTGAATAAAACATTCCATGATGTATGAGTGGAAGGCTTCACCTCCGGGGGCCAGAGTTGCCTCATTTCCTTCTCCTGCCGCACATCCGTGACCCGCTGAGCAAATTGGCCGGGTATTAGCTCTGTGGCTCCATCTCACCTAAACAAATAGAGCTTCCGGCGTAATGCTAATCTCAGCTGAGCCGCGTGTACGTGGTGGGACGGGTTCTGGCGAGGTGCTGCCGTCTAATATTTAGGTCACTGAATGGCTTTAGCTCTGTTTCTCGGTTTTCACGCTGGACTCCTGTTGTTGTTGTTTTTTCGCCCCCTTCTTTTGTTGCCGTTGACTGAGGGGGCATTGTCACATATATTTGGATTATTGCTTTCCGATCCTGGCCGTTCTGTGCTGAAAAGATGCTGTCAAATCTCGTTACAGGAAACCTTGTGTGACCTGGAGCACAGATGGATGAATCTGAAGTCCATTAAAACCAGAGTCTTACGTTTGCGTGTTGGTGGTGATGGGTGTGTAGGTTCTTTATATTTTTAGTGTACCTAAAGGTTTGTAATGGTGGAGGCCGAGGTCGTCCATTAGAACAGGATTTATCGTAGACGTTGAGCTGGTTTTCAGATGATGGATCGTTTCATTTGGTGGGATATTATTAAAGACGGTGTTCATTTAAATCTAGAGATACGCGTGCGGATTGATTGATTGATGGCCGTGGGGTGAAATCACTCAACTGTTTTCTTATTAACTGGATCTGAATGTCGGAGTCGTTCTCATGAATATCCTTCTATTACACTTTAATTTCCTGCTTCGTATATTCATCTGCTGTTGCCTATTGACTCTTAAATTCCCCTGGTCATATAACAAAAACCAAAAGCGTATCGGGAAACGAGTGTTTTTTTAAATTTTATTATTTCCATAGTGCTTTCATAGACGCGAGGGCATTAATGATCAACAACGATGGAGTTGTGCTCTTCCTAAAACACCGCCTGGACCCGATTCATCGTAAAACTTTCGCGAGGTTTATATTGGTTTATTATAAGAGTAATAATCCTGTGTATTTTCACATTCTTCATGTCTAAAGATCAAGCACAAAACGGGGGGTATGCAAACTATTTGTTACTGTTAAACTACATGTATTGGGACGCACGTCACGTGTTTGTCAGGAACTTCCGCTTTGTGTCACACTCATGGTATTAAGTTCAAGTTCTGAGTTCAAGTTCTGAGCATTTGTAAGGCGCTTTTCACAGTTTTTAACTGTCTCAAAGCGCACGTGTGAATATGTAAGAGGATTGTTGCTTTTTATTCATTTGAATGTCTGGTTGGTGGTGTTAAGTAAATGGCTCTTTATTGATTATGACAAGACAAAGATATTACCCAGTTAAGTTTGATCAACTAAAAACGAAATGGGCCTCGTTTTAATGTTTGCATTGTATTTTATAACATGTTCTTGTGACATTGTAACGCTTAGAACCGTTTTTCTATCCCCTTTCCAGTTACATGTTGCTGTTTGTAGATTTGCTAAGCGATGTGGTCGCGTTATCAATGATCTTATGACAAATCTATTAGCCAATCAAAATTGGCCCGGAGTCTAAAGTACTTTTCAAACCATTAGGGACACCAGATCGCTTCATCCGCTCGCTTGCTAACATGTCACGTGACCCCGACCGTCTTACAAATGCAGCAAGAGTGTGGCTCCGCCTCCAGCGCTGTGCTCGCTCTCGCCGAGTCCTGCGATTATGCCTGCCACCTGCACACTAGCAACGTCTTTCTGAATAACCTCATTAAATCTGGGCATCAAAAACGAAAAGCAAGATTAAATAAAGCAGCGCGGAAGAAAAAAACAACTATTTTACCTATTATTTAAAAAAAAAAAAGTTTTGTTAAATCTATGAAGCTTTTTTTTAAGTATAATGCTAACGTGGCTTTCTTTACTCTTTTACGACTGTGAAATACACTTTAATATTAAACTACTATTAAAGCTTAATTTAATGACCAATCTACTATCATTAATATTACCTGAAGAACATTCAGTATGTGAGGCGTTATGTCCGTCACATTCATACGCAGCCTCACCACATAAAGTTTCTGAGCTTTTCATCAAGTTTTCAAACGTCTAAACACACACGTTTGAAACAATTAATTGTTTAATGGGATTAATCATTTTCTTTAACTCCCAGAATGTCTGGATAGTTTTTTTTAGTTTAAATTAAATGTTTAATTCAAAAATATTTTTGTATTTCCAGTTTTTGTTGTTGTTGCATCTAATTTATTTCTAAATGTTTTCCATTGCATTGAAGAAATTAAGAAGTATCAAAAATGATAATCGCATCAGAATTGCAATATTTATCAGAAAAATCACAATTAGGTTTTTTTCTCAAAACCGTGGGGCCCTAGTTTCTACTTGTATTACCAGTTCTAGTTTGGATAAGCGTCTACACTGTCCAATCAGTCTTGCTGTTTTTAAAACAAGATGATTGATTTCCCATTTTTGTATGTGAAAGTAGAGCACACACACACACACACACACACACACACACACACACACACTTTGCATAATCTGACTCCTGTGTTTGCCTAAATACAGACTAGTCTGGACGGCTCTGTAAGCGCTGCTTTGGAAAAAACAATTGATTGCTTTTTTTGTTTATACAACAACTGGTTTGATTAAAAAAAGAAGTGTAAGATTGGTTCTGTTTTTCCATATTGTTGCAGCGCTAATCTGAACTTTGATCGTGCCGTCACAACGGTAATATTTTGGCCATATTTTTACCATATTATTTTTTTTCCTGTCTAAGACCAGGAGCCTCTCCAGGCCTGATGTTCTCTGTGTTTCTGGAATCAGCAGTGCTTTGAAAACTGAATGGACCAATTTACTGTGACCGAACAGAATAGAGTCGGAAGAAAGCGCCTTTGTCCGCCGTGAGGACCGGTGTGTGGCCGAGGAGTCGCCATTATATCTGGAGTAATCCTCTGTTCCAGACCCCGCGGAGAAGAGGGTCTGCTTCTGTGCTCCTGCCGAAAAACCTCACCAGCTTCCGCAGGAGACGCTGATTAAAAATGTCGGCAAGAACATCTGAGCCGCAGAGTGGAGATGCTCTGCTGTGGACGGGTTTTCAGAAACAGTGTGACCTCGCTTTCATCGCACATTCAATTTCAGCCACCAATCCTCATTCAGTCGAGGTTCCCAGGCCCGTTCTTCCTCGAGGACGTGGAAATCACAGTGAACCTTGGAAAACCAAACATTTCAAGTTTGTCAACTGAAGAGGAAGCCCAAGCAGATATTTCCAGATGTTCTGAGTGTCTTGAAGACGACATCTGGTAGAAAAGTGTCATTGAAATGCAATTGGGCTCAGAGGAAATGGATTGTGGATTGATCTCCTGTTGGATGTTGAAGTTTTCGTCTCCGTCTCCGTCCGTCACTGATTGAGTCTGTAAAGCCGCTGGATTTCTGTTTCTTCTCGCGCCGCTACTGTAGTCCCTTGTTCACAGCAACACCGGTAAATTACCGGAACAACTTTACCGCTAATGACTGTTCACACAAGCACTGCCATTCCAGCATTTTACCGGTAAACTAGCATTCACACAGCGTTTTCAAAATATTGGTAATTTCGGTGATGTCATTACCTGGGGACACCTTTAAAACGGCTGCACCTGTGATCACATGACCCTCGTCAGAACCTTCTGATTATTCAGTTTTGTCAGCTCGTGCTGAACTTCTGCATGATTATTCCGGCAATCCTTATTCCGCGTTCACACAGGGCGGTTTGCCGGCAATTTAACGGCAACGTTACGGCCGGCTAATTGATTGAAATCGGCATTTGTCTGTTCACACATGACTGCGTTCCTGCAATTTCAGCGCTAAGGTTCTAAAGAGGCTAGTGTTGCAACCCCGCTCAGTCGTTATTGCTAAAGTCTTGCTTCTGATTGGGTCATTTTGGCTGACCTTCTGACACGCTGATGAAAGCAGTCACACTCCAGTCTGGAGCAAAAAAACATTTGCATCATTTTTGCAATAGCACAAAGTACAAAGCAACTATTGCGTTTTTGTGACACAAACACACTTTTTTTTTTCTCTTTGGCCTGGCACACAAACGAGTCTAACCTTGAGCGGAACAAGCAAGCGAACGAATGCCAGCGCTTTCCTCTGCACTGATGGGTTTGACTCACACACACACACACACACACACTCTCCTCTCCGTCATGCTGGGAATCCAGAGCTTATCCCGGATTCGTCCTCCCCTCCGCCACATCAGCTCTGTTGTCATGAAGAACTCTGGTTTTGTTTGAACATATGGACTGACTGATAGGACGTGGCACGTGGGTGAGATACGAGGCCAGTGGAAAGTTCTAATCCCGAGTCTGAGAGCGACCTGTGGTTACTGGAGGTTTTCCTCGTCTCACTCTCACGTGCCGGCCAGTGTTATTTATTAACGCCTTTAGAGTGGGAAAAAAATTGCGTGCTTGTGTTCCTGTTCCGGCGCGTTCTGACTATTAAAGTGCTGCAGACTGTGACCTGTTTACAAGTCCGCTGCGTTTACTGCCGAGGAAACGGCTTCTGTCATGTGGCCCGGGCGAAAGTTTAACGCGTTTGATGACGCCGTTACCGTGGCGACCACAAAATGCTGAGGTTGCACGTGGTTTACTTTAGGAAGCTGGAGGTAGGGGTGCAACGATTAACTGATTTCACTATTAACGGCTCTTTAATTCGTCACAGTTAATTAATCGTAAAGGCTTCTCAACGCTGCGTTTCTGTTGCACGGAACAAAGCTAGTTTAAAGTTATATTGTTAAAGTCAAGAGCCAGTTACAGCCTTTTCAATCACAATGTTTCTACCCTGCTTCACAAAGAAAAACAAAACCAAAACAATTTTGTAATATAGTTGATCAAAAGTGCCTTTCAAGTTCAAGTTCTGAGCATTTGTAAGGCGCTTTTCACAGTTTTAACTGTCTCAAAGCGGAAAATTTCACAAAATTAGTTGTCTTTAAAACGAAGATTCTTAGTTAATATGTAGCTAAGATTTAATTAAGACTGATACTAATATTTTAGATTTTTATTTATTCATAAGTATTCTGTTATTTATTTTCAGTGTAAAATTATCATTTGTTTAAATCAAACTTTTTTTCACTTCTCCAAAGAGAGAAATGTGAATATAAATTGTTTGTTTTTTGTCCTGTATTATTTGGTTATTGAGTAGCAATAATTAACGTAAAATATAAGAAGTTTTTATGTTATTTTCTCAACTAATAGTGTTTTGAAATGAATTAATGCATAATCATCGTGATGACCGTGATTGTTCTTCAGACTATAATCGTTCAACCGAAATCTTTCGGTGAAGGATCAACCTACTCGTTGTATCCCTAGCTGGAGATGGATTAACACGTTTTCAAACGTCTAGTGAGAAACTTTCCTGGCTCCCCGAGAAACTTCCCGCCTGGTGAGGGAAAAAATGGTGAATTGTGTTTTAATTCACGTGTTGTTGTGAAAAGTACTGCTGGTGTGAGCTGGTTCCGTGTTATTGCTCATGTTGGAGGGTCTAGACCTCAGTGGTCTCGGGCCCTGAAGCAGCACGTCTCTCCGTCTCTGGCTTTATTACCTCCGGCCGCCACTGGAATTGCTTTCCTCCCTTGAGTGAGCCCAGCGCGTGTTTATTGTATTAACCCATTTGTGCGTCAAGAGCAATTTTGGTCTGTTTCATCACCGCGCGTTTGTGTGATGGATGTCACAACCATCACCAACACCTCGAGTTATTGATAGAACACCTTGCTGATGTTTTAAACTCTATAATCTCCTCGTAACGGACGTAAAACAAAGATTATAAGCCAAATAATGGAGAGTAAGGGTGGGCGCTATACCAGTGTGAACGTGAAGAAGTTTGCAACACCGTGAATACTAGGGGTGGGACGAGAGACTTTTCCCACGAGACAAGATTTAGATTTAAAAAAAAAAAAAAATCTTTGATAAAATATAAGGAGAGCAATTGTATCTGTATTTTATTTAACTAAAACGTTCAAAACTGTTGATGCATTTTACTCTTTCTATTTTCATCAATTGCATGCAGTGATAACCAGATAACCAACATAATATTGATCATATTATGACAAAATATGATGCCAGAAATTGCCAGGCAGGTAATTTAACAAAATTTTTTAACTGTCAATAGTATAAACAAATCCATTAAGTGCAGACATTAAACACACTATTTATAGACAAAGACAAGTCTTTCAGTAACTTGCAAAGAATTGTAGAATCATTTTAATTAACAACTCAACATTAATGTACTTCATTATGATCAAATTCACTATGTTCATTTTAGCTCTAAAAACCCCACATTTTGTATTACAATGCAGAACATGGCATAACATAACATGTAAAATAAAAACCATATTTATTGAAAGTGTCCAGTCAATTATTGTCCAGAACAAGTGAAGGACGTGAGGTTCTTTCCCTTCGTGGTGTCGTTGGTGTGACTCGCATCATCTGAATGAGCTGGTTTTCTCATATTTCTGCTCTACTGCATTGTTTCGATAGTAATGTAATACACGTGTATTAGACACATTAGATTAAACTCACATGTGCAACTAATGACAGTGACTAATGTTCAAAATAGAAAAAAAAAAGTTCGCTATATCATCACAAACGACGTAGTGTGAGATGTCGCGGTGGGCGAGGCAATGGCAGAGATCGCTTGGAGGGAGAAGCTCACGCGGTCCGTCGATTGAAACGCGAGCGCAAAGATCCGTGCGCTCAACTCGAGCTGCTCATGCCAGCACAAAAATCGGGACGCTCGCGCATGAATCCTTTTAAAAAAATTTTATTCCGCACACTGTAGCAAAGATGGCGCCAAATTCTCGCAATATCACAAGATGCAATCCTTGCGAGATATCGTCACACCCCTAGTGAATACCATTACACAATCATGAATTCTATACGTTTGTATACATTTTCTATAACACATTTGCTGTGTTACAACTTTTAACACTGTTAATGATAATTCTGAGACATTGCTAATGCAACAAAGAAAGCGTGGTATCTGTCACCGCCGAGAGAACGGGCGACTGTCACCGAGGCGAGGCAGGAAGGGTTCACACGCACGTCCAGATGCGAACACGGAACTCCAGGCGTAAATGTCCAAATAAGGGTTTATTCGAAATCACGGTCGGGGTCACAGGCAGATGATCGGTACACAAGAATCCAAGAGAACATGAACTTGAACACGACTAGACAAGAACCTTGAGGCGAGAGTGACGAGTTACGTGAACTGTACAAACTGGCGACGAGACAAAGACTAAACAAGACTTAAATACACGACGTGATTAAACAATGAACGGGAAACACCTGGTAGTCATGACGACGGACGAGGACACTGAACATGAAACATGGCGGCGCGCTGAGGCGCGTTTCAAAACAAAAGTCCGAGAATTAAACACATAAACGTCCGACAAGACCTCAAGGTGAGATCTGTGACAGTATCAGGCTGTGTTGATACATCATCCGCGAGGCGTGAGCGCATGAACTACAGTTTGCAAAGTCTGGAAAAGTGAAAGCAAGATGAGTAAACACTCTGAAAGTCCAGTTGAAGTTGTCCAAAAATAAGTGTTTTAAAAGAATAGTCCTGTCTGTCATATGGAACTGGTTTGTTTTCAAGTCTTCGATGTCAACCAACAAACGGTGCTTAAAACTAGGTATCGTCTCGTATTTGAGATTGTTTTGAATCAATGCGATACGGTTTTTGCTTTACGTATATATATATATATACTTTCTAACTTTTAAAGCAGCATCATCTGACACATTTTATGTAAATGCTTTTTCTATTATACTCAACGTTAAACCAAAAAGCACGTAAACCGTTACGCTCAACATGCTTTAAAAAGTAACAAAATGGCGTGCAGTGCCTCTGTGCATGTCACTCAAGTGCATCTCGCTCATCGTAATGATGTGTTGTTACTCGTGTTGACTTCTATGATGTTTAATGTATTAGCATTCCATTTTTCGAATTCTGTGCTTTGTTTTCCAAACTCCATTCCCCAGAATCCCTTTTGTTTCCCAGCATCATTGTCTCTGTTGTTTTGCATTCTTGTTTTGCACTCATGTCCTTGCCTTTTGTGTTGCTCTCTGAAAATGCTGGTGATTATAGATTGTTAAACTCTGTCGACTTCTTCTTCGGCGTCTCTGCTCGTGACAAAAGCGCCTTTCAGTCAAACTGTCCACGCAAACTGTCAATGTGACTGCAACAAAGCAGCATCAGCAGTTTCAGGATTGGTTGTGTGTGTGTTTAAGTTTAAGTTCTGAGCATTTGTGAGGTGTGTGAAATTTTAACTGTCTCAAAGCACATGTCTCATATCACTATGACTATGACCATGACCAGTGAGCAAGCCCACATGCGACAGTGGCCAGGTAAAAAACCTCTCTAACGAGGAAAAAACCCTGCGTTGGTTGTAGGGTTTTTTTAATAGGCAATATCGATATCGTTTTTTAGAGGTCAGGGTCGGTCGATGCTCGATATGTGACTGTCGATTTTTTTGGGGGGGTGGGGGGCGATATCTTGAAGTTTTACCCTATGTTTGCATGTTAACATGTCATGCTAATAATAAGAAGATTCACAACATTTCCAAAAGTAACATCTATTGAACACTGAAAAAAAAACATAAGACACAGAAATAACAAAGTCTTATTGGAAACTTTCTAATTATAAATAAAGAAATCTGAAGAGGCTGATGCTGCGTGATGCTGCTCCTCGTGTTGTAAATGCTGAACACCCTCTCGCTGGGAACAGAGGAATTTCGTTGCCATTGGTGCAAGAAGGTGTAGACTGGACGTATTCTGTTTCCAGCATTCCAGTGGCTGACCAGTCTGTCAGATTAGAAACAATAAAGATTAAAATTAGAATATGATTAGATTATGATTGAAATAATAGTATTTATTTCAAACATACACACTTTTCTCCGAGATCTCTTTGCTTTCACATATCACAAAGTAATCGAAACAAAAGAGCCGTTTTGCCTTTCACATATGCGCAGCAAACGCGCACGCGAGCTACGAGCGTGCGAGTACTTTTGGAGCTGTAATATTTACAGCATTTGGGGTAATATGTCGACAAGCAAGCTTGTAATAATCATCGACTACAGTCCTTAAATAACATAAATCACTTGAATAAAGACTTTATTAGAAAACTATCTGAAGCTCAACTATCAACAGCCCAAATGTAAGTGAGCGTTTGGGGACGATTCTGCTATTTAACTTGAGCAACACTTACTAATATAAAGTAAACTAATAATAAAAGTAATACTAATAATAAAATATATAGTTTTACTAATATACAGTAAATTAGGTCTACGGGACTATAAAACAGCAGATTAATCAGCCTTACCTCTTCCGTATCAGGAGTGCTGAAGACTCAGAGCCTTTGGGGTCCTTCACAAGCGTCAGAGAGCCACCAGAAGCATGGGGCTGCCCGCGGACATGCCTGACTTTAAATCGACGCAACCAAGCTGTGATATCGATCGAAGTCAATACAAATGGCAAAAATCGACTCGATATATTGGTCGACCCCTAGTTGCTTGAACCCGAAGCTTCTAGGAGATTCCAATTTCCCCAGCAGTCTGATAGATGTCATGTCCATCTGGTGGCACAACACTCCTCCAGGCGGTCATACAGCACTCAGCGCTCAGGAGAGGAGTGAAACAGAAAAAAACAAAGCAATTAGGAAAACATGAAGTACCACATGACAGATTTTGACAGTTTTAGGAGGTGCAGGTGCGATTCGGTTCCGAGCAGTAGACTAGGCAGCCTTTCTATACGATTATATTGACTTATTCTGTATGTTATTATAACATGTCAGAGGATGTGTGTGCGTGTCATGTCTGTATGGTTCCTGATGTGACCGGATCAAGGTAATGAGTAAGAAGTGTTTGATATGTTGAGTAAGTGGATTGGTTGGCGGACCCTCGGCGGGCTAATGAAGCGCTGGTGTCTCGACGAGGGTCTCCAGTCGTTTGCGTCCTGAGCCCTTCACGTCATCCCACTGGGCTTCTCCCAGTCTGATCCCAATTTACTCGCCGCCGTTTCCCGGCCAAAGCCATTGATGTTCTTTTAACTGGCAGCGAGTTTGAGCTGTAATTTGCGTGCCGCCAATTATCTCTCCGTCTTTGAAGAGTTTCCTCTTGCTTCTCCAGGTTGCAAAGGAAATTAATTTCCTGCTTCCCCAGAGCTTCAAAGCCCAAATTACAGTCTGCTTTCAAATCAGGGATGTCTTCCTTTTTTCATTTGACATTTCACTTTGGATTTGCTCTAATTGAGCCGCTGCGGACCTGCTTTGTTTATGCAGACGGGTTCAGACAGGGGTCAGCTGGTCGTTTTCTTTTGGGCTCGTCCACTCGCCTCCCATCAGTCCACCTGCTATGTCAATGTGAAATAGTTACAGGACGCACCTGAATAATTCACGTTTTGTTCGCTTGAGTGAATGATTAGATGTTGACCTAAACGCGATCTGGTCTGAACCAGCACGAGCGGCGCCTTGTTTAGCATGTCGGAGCTGTGATGCCACAGTGACAAATCCTTTGCGTGGAGTCGGAAAACTCCCATGTGTGTCTACTGTAGGAACATCTGTCCAGCTGTCAGCCTGTCTCAGCCAATCAGATCGTGCTGTGGGCAGCAACCGAGGAGGTGTAGCTGAGCCAGTGTGTGTGTGTGTGTGTCTCTGAGGAAAATTTGTGTTGGAGCATGGCACTGTGCTCTCTCCACACACGCGCACACACACGCACACACGTGTGTGTGTGTGTGTATAATGTTTACGTTTCATTATTTATAATTGTGAAAAGGTGCTGGCACATCATTGTTACATAACAGATTTAGTTTTTTCTTTTTAAACTTGAAAATATATGAATGAAAATTATTCTGCATCCGATCTTAAAAAGTTTGCAACTTTTAAGTGTTTAGGCAGTTTTGTCATATAGTTCACCTGCAGTGTCTGGTTTGCTCTGTTCAGAATGAATCAGTATCAGTTGAAAAACCATCAATAATAAAAGAACGTTTATCGTCCAAGTGCAAGAGTAAAAGTAAAAGAGTGATTTAAATTGCATAATGTTTTGACCTTACAAAAAAAATTGCAAAAACGACAACAACACCAAATAACTTGAAATACAAAAATATATTTTAATTTATATTGTCATTTAATCAAACTCTCAAAATGTCTGGCTAGTTTTATTAAAGACCATCAAATAAATTATTTCAAACGTGTGTTTAGGAGTTTGAAATCTTGGACAAAAGGATCACTACGTGTGATAAGGCTGCGACTGAATGTGACGGACTTCACGCGTCAGATACTCTGTTCTTCGGCTAATATTCATGATAGTAGTTTGGCTATTGTATTATGATTTAATAGTAAAGTGTGTCGTTATTGCACAGTCGTGGAATGCGTAAATATATCCCCGTTAGCATTTCGTGATCTACCAAGCATTTCTTTTAACAAATTATCATATAAATATCATATATATATAAACAAGCAGTTGCCGTCTTTTTTCACCCGCGCTGCTTTATTTAATCTCGCTTTTCGTTTTTGATGCCTAGTTTTAACGAGATTTTTCGCGAGGAAGTTGCTACTTTTATATGCCGCGGCGGCGCACGCATAACTGTGGGAGTGACTGCAGAGGCGGAGCATCAAACTCGTTGCATAGTAAGACCGTCGGAATCACATAACGCGTTAGCAGTAGTTAGCGGGCAAAACGATTTAACAGAAATGAGGGTAAATAATGAGTAATTGGATTTTTTTTATTGAGTCATTTTCACTGGCCCCACCGGGCCAGCAGTTGGACTGATCTGGTGGCCCGGCTGGTTTTAAAAGTAGGGCCATTTATATTGTCAATATAATATATATATATATTAGGGCTGTGCGATTATGCCCAACATCATAATTGCGATTGCGATTTTTTTTTTTTTTGATTTTTTTGGGCAATTATTTAGTTACATTAAAAACTACTTTTAAAATGACCTAATACACGTTTTAACATTTTTATTGCGGTGGTGGTGGCTGAAACATCAAGTCTTGTAGCAGCTACAAGCGTGTGGAATAACAAATTAAAACTAAATAAATATGCCATACCAGTTATACAAAACTACTTTTCAACATACAACAGTACAGTACATAAAGGGCAACAACAACTGTTACCTCTACAATCTTTTCAAAGAGAAGTCAGTAAACTTTTGTTTAGTTTAGTTCAGGGTTTGGGAACCTTTTTGGCGTCGAGAGCCATAAACACAACATATGAAATGCAGAACAACAAGTCGCTCAATTTGTTTTGATAACGCTATTATTATTATATGTGAAATGTCTTCATACTCGTGTGGCTCGTTTTCAACTTTTAATTCTGACAAAACAAACGTGCGGTCAAGACCAGAAACACGATGCACATCCAGAGGTGTTTCAACTCAGGACCCCCGCGTCGCTGCCCCGCCCGTGCCGGAGTATTCTTCTTCTGACGCACAATAAAGCCTTACCAAAAATTAAAAAAAATACTTAAAATAAACGCGTATATACAAATACATTTCCAATAAATCAAACACAAATAAAATAAAGTAAAAAAAGGGATGGCATTCATTTAAACTTGAACTTATTCTACAATTTTTAACTTATTTTGCCCCACGTTAAGCGATGAACAACACGTGGCTTGGAAAATTGCAAAAGAAGCGATTCAAACGCAACGCAAAAAAAGTTTTGATAGTGGAGATTGCAAGCGTAAAATTGACAACAAAACAAAAATGCTTAGAATTCTCTTAGTTTTTTATTAATTTACGTTTTAAATTTTTAAAATCTGATTCCATACAGAAGCTGCTGTCTGTATGATACGTGCGTTCCATCCAACTTCTCTTCTTCTCTCTGCCCTCGCGCTCAGCTGAACAACTTGGGGCGCATTACCGCCAACTAGTGGTCTGGAGTGCATGAAGCCAGGAAAAGTTGAGATAAACTTTCAGACCCAATAACCGCACGTCTCTGCGATTACATATATATTTAGGCACGGTGGCGCAGTGGGTAGCGCTGTCGCCTCACAACAAGAAGGTTCCGATTGTGACTCAGGGTGTGAGATTGAGGTCGGTCGGCGCCTTTCTGTGTGGAGTCTGCATGTTCTCCCCGTGTTTGCGTGGGTTTCCTCTGGGTGCTCCGGTTTCCCCCACAATCCGAAAAACATGCGTTTCAGGCCTTGTGTGTGTGTGAGCGTGTGTGGTCTGTATGCCCGGTTTGTAGTGGACGCTGGCGCAGATTGGTTGCCGCTTTTTCTTCGTGCAAAGGATGGTGTGCATGGTGTTCCTCATTGTAAGAGGCGCTTTGAGAAGACTTGTAAAGAAGACTTGTAAAGCGCCTTTCAAATAAAAATTGAAAGCATTGTTATTATTATTATTATATATATATAATGTATGTGTTAAATTATTTATCTATTTGAAGTTGATTGCACATAATTGACAGTTTTAATTGTGTATTACACGTACATGTATACCTATATGTATGTTAATTACATTTTATTTTTAAAGCCCATCTAAAAGGTAGAAAAGCTATGCTAAGTTTACCGAAAGATGTACCAACACGACAACGTTTGCGCACAGGAATTCTGGAGCCGGTTCCAGAGTGTTCTGCTGTAAGATGAGCCTTGCGTGAGCACTCACTATCTCCTGGCTGTTAGATCACAGTCCCTCATCAGTGGCACAGGACGGAGCTTCAGATAAAGGAGGAGAATTCTATTTATGTCTGCCTGTAAACAAAGTCCCAGTGAGGGAGAGCTAATGGCCTGGAACTGACGAGAGCCTGCAGGGACGTCTCACTCTCCGTGGCTGAAAGCAAGCGTGCTGAAGCAGTCACTCTCTGACGTGAGGAGAAAACCTTTCAGGTTCTGGAAGACCCGAATCGGAGAGAAGCAGAGTAGCAAACATTTCTCCGGGGAAGACATTGTAGCAAGAACATCTGTTCAAAATGTTCTTCCCCGCTATTCCACTTTTCTCGGGACCATCTCAAAGTCCAATCCACTGCGCATCAAACATTTACACACTTATACTTCGGGAGAACTAACGGTAGAGACGCTTCTCTCTTCCCAGCCTCTCAGAGTTTACTTGTCGGGACTTTTTTTTACGAGTGCCTTGTGAACAAATTTGATTATTTTTACAAACTAATTGCGTTGATTATTTTTTGGAAGGGCGTCTGAGTGACGTTTCCTGGTCGGTGACAGCTGCTGGTTATTGGGGAACGGTTGTTGATTGATCCGCACTGATGGAGCAGAGACGAGCCACGGAACTCTATTGAGCGTCGCTCACAATGCGCCTTCATTCTGTCGTCTGGCTCTCCAGTGACAGACTGGTTCCGGGTATTGAAATTGGGATTGTTAAGCAGATGCTCTGTGGTAAAGCTTTGTGCTGTGATTGAAGGGCAGGGATGGCATCTTCTCCCCTCCCTTCTCTTGCCGCCGACACCTTTAAACCTCCGTGGCGAGCCAATGTTGCGAGAAATGTCGCCAACGCTCGTGACTTTTGGTTTTATCATTCAAATTCTCCCATTGATGTGGGTCGCCCTGATTGACAGGCAAACTTGCGAGAGCAGAGATGGCGATGGCTCCTCATCAGCTGTTTGTCACGGCGGACAATGCTTTCTCTTTTGGGCTTTTCACACCAGGTTTTTTGCACTCGGCTCTCCGCTGTCACCACAAACTCCGACGATTGCATTTCTGTCACGACAGAGGGCTATTAATCTTTTAAATCTGAGCCAGACCTGAGCAGCATTGTGTTGTGGAATCTGAGAGCGCTCTGTGGAGACCACTCTGAAAGAGCAAACTGGGGACGCAACCGGCCCGTCCTCTTTGTGCGGGAGAAACCAAAGCTTCTTTAACACGCACAATTTTTGAAATCCTATCTATCGGAGAGCTTTGTGGACCAGCAACATGGAGATGGTGAGGCGATTGTGAAATCGGGCCGCCTGGATGTACCTGATACCCCCGAGCTCTGCCGCGCTCCTCTGACCCGCTTGGCCGGGTTGGTGTCACGAGAGGCATTTTCCTTTTGAAAAAGATCCATGTGACTCGCTTTACCCTTTTTTTCCGCTCTTTCTAGTAGGTCATTGGTTGGTCTGTGCTCTTTAGAAAGGTCATCGTAAAGGGTCACGGGTTTAGGCCGCCATGTTCACGCAGCCCTAGAGCAAACCATGGGAGTTCAGAGCAGCAGTGGAAAAAGACAATTTAAAACCAACTCGCTGGTTGCAAACCTCAAATGTTAACCTGTTACCCTCCCAGTAAGCAGTTTGCTCCATGACACTGGGTTTTGCAAGTTCGTGGGCCTGTGTTTTCCGAGGTTCTCCGGGTGGTTTCCAAGCTCCCTTTCTGGTGTCAAGTCTGGAATTCTGTGAACGGTTGAGACGTCAACGCTAACCACTTGAACAATCTTTGTTATTCTGGGTTTTATTACCAACCGTGCAGGCAGAGACTCTCGCCTCAAGTAAAGAACTCGCTTTGAGTCAAACAAAAAGCGTGAGACGGGTTTGTTGAAGGGGAAACAGCAGGAAGCCACTCTGAAACGGGCGAGTGGTGAATCAGGGTCATTAACATTAGTCCAGACTTGCTTTAATTGCTAATTTGGCATTTAGCGGATACTTTTAATTCAAAGAGTCTTGTGGTCCACTAATTGCCGGAACAATCCCCCCGGAGCCACACAAGGTCAAGAGTATGAGATGGTAATCGCTTCTCAGGAACTTTACAGTTGCTCCCCTAACCAGAAGCACACACTTTTGTCTCAATGTCCTCGTCTCTCCTCGCCTTCTTTCTGCTAATTAGTAAGAGGTTTTCAGAGTCTCACCTGTGGAAACTGGATCCTGCCAGGCAGAGGCCTGACCGGAGGTTTCTCACGCTGACCTCTCAGGGCCGAGGCGCCATTGACTTCTGTTCTGGATGGATGTCAGGCTCTCAGAGCAGATCAAGGCGAGCAGAGTTCACGCTGTGTTTCCAATGGTTACCAAAGAAACCGTGGACTTGGGAATCAATAGGTTTTTCTGTGGCTCACATGCTCCACCTTGGTAATAACTCTTGCAGCTTCTGTGTTGTGATGCGCTTCCCACTTGACCAGGTCTTTCAGTGCGATGCGTTGGATTATAGCTTCCTGTTTTGGCTCTTTGTGATTCGGCTGTTCGTCATATGGTTTTTCGATGTGAACGTTTTGATTGTGATTTGGTTATTTTGGCAAAGATGTTTTTTTCGATCTTCATATTTTGATTGTGATTTGGTTTGTTTGACAAAGATGGTTTTTCAATGTTCACGTTTTGATTGTGATTTGCAAACGCTGCAACCTCTGAACTCGTGTGCTCTCCACACAATCCGTCTCCAAGTCTGGATCATGAAAGCACCTCGAGAGCCTACGAAATGCCTCGGCTCGCTCAAGCACCAGACACTTGCTGCATATCTCAGCTGGGTGGTTTCAGCTCCCTGACCCCCCGGCGACCCCGGCTTCTCTCTTGACTTCTCCAGGCCTTTGTTTCCTCTGGGGATGGATGCCCTGAGTGGGGAGGGTGCGAGCCATTCCATCAATGGCCGCCCCATCTGTTGGGCCCACGGCTGGGTTCAGGGCAGAGGGTGGAATGGCTCCGTCTGTGGAGATTGGGGTGGGGTGAAGCTGCTTCAGCTCTCGCGTTGTCGGCTGGCTCGTGGAGATATATGTGTGTGCCGATGAGAGGCGTCTATTGTGCCATTTCACAGGCTCCCCGGAGACAGGGTCACCTTGTCCCCCGCACAAACGGGGCCCTCTCTGGATCCTTTGGCTGCGTGTTTTATTGGAGGGCCAGACACCCGGGCTCGGAGCACATCTATCTCTCATCTCAGCCTTTCAGATTGCCCCCATTGAGAGAGAAAGTCTGGAACTGGTCCTTTCAAACGGGACATCTGAGATAGTAGCACAGTTGACATCATTATTCCATCCAGACACTGGAGAAGCTCTGGATCCGTCTCTCCACAAACTCTCTTTTTTAGGACACTGGAGTCCGTTTTATTCCGGCTGCCAAAAGGCGATCTGTTCATTCAAGTCCGCAAGCATCGACTGGGAGGACGCGGGGCTTCCTCTTTCTGTAGTGCAGCTGCCCATGCACAATCCAACAGGGATGAATCTTTCTCTGAAGATAAAAGGTGTCGCCTCCATAATTCTTCATCAGATGATAGAATCTTATGTCCCGTACAGAAGGCAGTGCCAGTGTTTGTAGTTTTTACATGGATGAATGTCGGTATATTTCGGTGCCGTGTGGATCAAGAGGTTCTTTTCTGTGTTCCTGTCCAGCCGCTCCTTCTCTGTTGTGACAGCTGCGTTGCCTTGATGGCGAGGACTGTCCTTCGGGAGACGTTTTCTGCCATTTTTAGAGGATTTACTTGAAGGACGGACTCTCTGGCCTCAACCTTTCCGGCTCTGGCCTTTTTTGGCCGCTTTTGGGAGGGTTGTTTGTGCATTGATAAATTTACTTTATTTGCCTCCTAGCATCTACTTGCATGTGATTGTGTTTTAACAGACGGTTCCGGACTCGGTCGATAACTGCCGTTCACGTAAAGCTCTATTAACTCAGTCCACTCTACACCGGCGTTTTATTGCCTTCTATCTAATCGTGTGGCTCATTAAAGTGGCTAATCAGTGAGAATAACACATCTAGCGGTGGGTTACGAGGGGCTGAAGTGCACCAAACTTTTCTTGTGCTTGTACTTTTGCGCACTGATACACAGGCGTCTAAATATAGAACTTCGGTGTTTCAGACGTGATGCTTTGAGACTCCACAATTTTAGGAAAATTTATTTAATTTAACAGCTGATAGAACTGGCTCTCTTTCAAACCGATTGTTTCATCAGACCTGTGTGTGTGTGTGTGTGTATGTGTTTTGGGTTTGATCCAATGCTGGACTGTTGTTAGCTTCTGTTAGCACAAATCGCTAATGAATTGATTTGAGTCTAGGCTGGTTTTAGTCAAGCACAGAAGTTGGATTATGTATTCATTGTTTTCTGTTCACACTCGTTTTCATTTTTAAAAGCAAATCTTAATGAATAAAGATTGTGTGAGAATGATAATGTCCTAAGATAAGATGATGTCCTAAACATACTCTTCTATCTTTCTAATTTTCACACAGTTTCGTCACGTGACTGTGAAGTGAAAACAATGTGCTCATGCGTTATTCTTTAGAGAACTTGCTGTACACTTGCTTATTTAAACTTGCCGTGTTTCATCAAGTGTAAACAGAGGAAACCAGCATTTTGGACATGTGACATTTGTGTGCTTTAATTTTAAAAGAAAAAATACTTGTAAAACATTATTATATAATTAGTATTTTATATTACATATTAGTAGTTTATATTACATATATTTAATGTAATTGTTTTAAAAACATTAATTAAGACATGAATGAATAGAATAAAATCTTATTCTCTTATAGTCGCATCCCTTCTTTTTAAACATTAATGTACACTTTTTACATGGCACTAATCACCAATCAGGATAGTTTAAAAATGCAAAACACTGTACTGTAACGTAAATATAAGCACCCTTTTTTGAATTTTCGACACAAATGTGGGGGGTGCTTATAATTGCCGATTTCAAATATGCGCGTAAATATAAGCCCCTATTTTTCTGTATTTCATATCAGGAACAATCACAAATAAAAGAAAACACGTCGTCTTTATGCAGCAGTGCGCGTGTGCGTCTATATAATGATAAACAATGGTCGTAGGCAGACGTGCTACAGTATAAGCTTTTATTGACCCAATAACAGAAAATAAAGAAACATTAGACACGCCGCAACACTTAACAGAGACTAAATAACACTGGAAGAAGTAAGATTAAACTAAATACAGTACATTATTTTATATTACAACAAACAGAAACTACAAACCACGACCGATTAGCTAAGCGCAACCGGCTACAAACGAGTCCAATGTGTCATCATAGAAAGAGTCGAAAATGAGACACGGCTAAGGAGAAAAAAACAAATCTAAGGAACAGACACAATCAAAACGCTGGGTCGCTACAGGGGATAATAATCCTTCCTCTTCACACGGTGTCAGATAAACCGAGAGATTGAAACAGGCCTGAGCTTGAAACAGTTTCTCTGCTCATCGGACTCAGAGTCTAACTGCAGAGCAAAGGATCTTGAGAAATTAAGTCCTGACCACTAAAATCGCCTTTTTGTTATATATTACTCAAGTAAAACGATATCAAAATGATACGAGCCACAAGTTAGGTTTGTTATAGAAAGAAAAAATTGAATTTTTAAGAGACGCAATTGATCCAGAAACATTAATAAAATAAAAATAATTTTATTTTTATTTTGTGCCTGAAAAATCAGGGGGGGTGCTTATATTCGCGTACCTATGGTATTTGATTTCCTGTGAGCGACTGGATGGACAGGAAGTGATGGAGAAGATCCCATCATGTGGAGGTCCTCATGTCTCCTCCAAGACGAGTGTTTGCTTCATCACACACAGCTGAAGAGGAAGAGGAAAAGAAGCGTTCTCTCCCTTTACTCTTCATTAACAAGATTTAAACCGACAGTGTTTGTCTTCCTCCACACAAAAGAGTCCAAGTGTGTGTCCAAGCAGATACTGGCTGAAAGATTTCAGGGAAAGTGCAGTGACAGCACAATGAATAAATTGGAAAAGGCCCTTGCAGTAAATTGTCTGCGACCGGTGACAAACGATCAGATAGAGACGCGCGTCCGATTGAATAACCAGCCTTCCGCTTGCCGTTTAACGCTCTTTAGGATTTACGCGGGAAGGAACCGGTCGGTGAATAACCATGTAGTCCGTTCCAGTGTTTTCTCCGAGTTCACAATAGCAAATTAGATGCAGCAAAGAAAAGGCTGGAATGCAACGGAATAAGCGAAAAAGTATGAATACGTTTCTGATGGCGTGATGGAATGGAGGCGACAGTGTGAGCTTTTCATCAGTCTGCAGCGTCTAAACACGAATTAAAGAGCCAGTCGGACTCCTAATGTGAAGGTCAGACGGATCCCAGGAAAACTCAGCTTTTTCACTGTTGAAGGGATGGCAGTTAAAGCTTGAGGTGAAAAAGACCGGACTTGTTGTTCAACACTGGCTGGGCCTTCATTATTATTTCCCGGGAGAAAAATAATACCGTATTTGTGCAAATATACAAATATAAGCACCCATTTTATTTTCAATTTTAGTGGCTCGAAAACTGGGGGGGGGGTGCCTATAATTGTCTATTTTGAATATTTGTGTAAATATAAGCGCTCATTTCATTAAATAATGGTTCTGGAGGCAGACGTGCATGTGAGTGTTTATTAGCGCAATAACAGAAATAAAAAAACTTTAGTCCTGCCGCAACACTTAACAGGGACAAAATAACGGTAACCAGACTTTTAAACCCAGGACGTTTCGACCCGGGCAATTTGGCCCGAGGACTATGGCGTTTCCCGGCAATTGTTCGCGCTCACCAGCCAATCAGAGAAGGGCCGCCCCCATGTGAAGCTTGGTTTAAAAATCCAAACGCAAAAAAAAAGCAAACAAAATACCAGAAGCAAAAAAAAAGGTTTCAAACGAAAACGTGAAGATTGCGAGTGGAAAAAAATACAAAACCTCAAAAGAAAAGTTTCTTCTAACTTTACGTTTGATATTTTTTTTTTACATTAATCTGATAAAAAAAAAACGAAGAACACCAGAGTCAAACACAATCGAATTACTCTGTCTGCTGCACAGAAAAAAAACGTGACTGTTCTAATATTTAAGATTAGGAGAGGTGTACTTCCGATCTCTAGAATTGATTAAAGTGAAAGTGATACGAGTCACAAGTTAGGTTCGTTAAATAAAGAGAAAAAAAGGATTTAAAGAGAAAATGCACGTAATTTGGACAGAAATTTTATTTTTATTTTCAGGGGGTGCTTATTCAGGGGGTGCTTATAATTGCAGGGTGCTTATACTCATGTGAATACAGTATATTAAAATTAAAATAATAAAAATATATTAATACATTTTTTTTGCAATTAGCAGTCAAAATATTTCCCAACTCAAGTGTTTTTTCACATTTCAACCAGGAAATACATATTCAGCAGTTTGGTTTTAACTGTAAACCCTGCGTTCTGCTTCTAGCATTTTTTCTAAATAACAATTTTTCTGTGTGTGTGACACTGATCAGCATTTCCTGCAAGATGTGCCATTTACCGCTGATGTTCTCCAAACATGCTGAGATCTTTCAGGCTACGTTTCTCCACCTCGAATATTCTTCAGTCTCATCTTGGCATAATCAGATTAAAGAAGAATCCAATGATTTGGAGTCAGGTTGGCTTTTATCGGCGCTGCCTTTTATTTCCGGTGACCAGACTTTTCGACCCAGGACGTTTGGCCCCCAGGGGTTTTGGACCCGGACGATTGATCCTTAGGACGATTGATCCTTAGGACGATTGGACACTAGGATGGTTGGACCCGAGTTTCGTCACGCGGCTTATTAAGAATCATATCTTCGGCCGTGTGAGCTAGACATTTGGGAGGCGGCTCCTTTGCATTTACTCCAGCGAAGAAGCATAACTTTGCCCCGATTCGAGCGCCTTTGTCCCGCAAAGAAGCACTTATAACGGTGGATTGACCGGCGCCGCGGCTTATTAAAATTCATATCTTCATGCCCGCGCGAGCTAGAAATTTGACAAGCGTGAGTAAAAACCCATTCGGATCGAAGTTCGTTTTCGCGACGATTTTCATCCACGGGATCGCACGGAATCGGTCCTGATCGGCCCGCGGCTTCAGTTCACGCAGGGCGGGCGTCCGCTTTGCTTAAATAGCTTTCCAAATTGCGATACTTGTTTATCCCATAAGCGTGTGGTGAAATACACAAAGCATGCTAAAGAACAGTCCAAACAACAAGAGATATATTAACACATTTTTTCTGTTTCCGCTGATTATAAGCCGCGTGACGAAACTCGGGTCTAACCATCCTAGTGTCCAATCGTCTTAAGGATCAATCGTCCTAAGGATCAATCGTCCGGGTCCAAAACCCCGGGGGCCAAACGTCCTGGGTCGAAACCCCCCTAAATCTTATTTCCCATCATAAACCGGGGCTTTTCGGGTCTCATTTGGGCCCGGCGACAAATTATGCAAACCATAAAACATTTATAAAGGAGCGTCTTTTATAATTTAATCCATAAGTAATAGATTGTGTTAAATATTCATGAGCCAGACTTTATAGATGGAAGGAGTGTCTATCAGATGGTGGAAGACGAGCGGCGACGGCGGGTCTAATCCGTCTTCTGACCAGGTTTGATGGCTGTGGAGCGAGGCAGACTGTCTACGGCCGATTCGATCCTGAAAGCCGACCCTCGTCATCTCTGGGCCGGATTGGCAAGGAGCTCTGGTTTGCTTCTGGCAGGCCGTGTGACGGCTTAATGAGGAAGTTAAGGAGCGTGCATGGGAAGGTCAGGGGCGGCCGATCATATATCTCCACACAAAGTCTCCTCACCCGTATCCTGTACACTCAATCCGTCAATCCGTCCACGGCTCCGCTTACTCCGCCTCGGCCACTCAAGCTCCGTTCCCTCGCTCTGTTGACGGTAAATTCCTGCTCCGAAGAGGCAAATCACTTTCCTCGAGGTGCTGAAGATCTCTAGATTATCGTTTTCCAAATCTGTGTTGGCAGCCCCTTTTTTTCTCATGTAGACTTGTTTCACCAATGTCTAGTGTCATGTAAATGACCAAAATGATTGGAAAATACAATCTTAGGGACAGAAAGTGGAAGAGATTTGTTTCTTTTTCCATCTCCCGACAGACATTGGCTAAATATGTAAGATGCTTAGAACCAGAAAAGCGCTAGCAGGTTTAGGCCTCGTGCTCATAAAGATTTCACAGGGAAGCTGAAGGTGTGTCGAGTGCGAAAAGGTGATTTCTCCATCCTTTGTGTTCATTTTTTATCAGCGTAAATCCCATCGTTGGAGAAGACGAGGAGAAAAAGGAGCTTATGAAATATGGAAATATGATATTCCTGCGCTCTTTCTGATATGTTCGTTGTCAAAAGGGCAAACTTTTAATGGCTAGTTTAAAGTGCAACGGTGTAACGGAAACCAGAGCTCTAGCTCGAGCCGTGAAATTCATTTATTTTGTCCTATTATTAGATTTAAAAATCGATATTTTTATTTTTATTTTAATGGATCTTAAAACGAATCCTTTTTCCTTATCATGATCCGGATCCGTTTGTCAACTTGTGTCGGATTATGTAGTTAAAACTGTAAAATAACAATCCTGAGCAGAAAAAGTCTTTCAGAATAAAATACAAAATAAATAAATTGAAAAAACTGCAAATTATTTTTACTTTTTTTAAATTATATAAAATTAATTATTTCAAATTATTGTTCATTTTCTTAACTAAAAAATGTTGATGTTTAAACAAAGAAAAATAACATTTTATTAAACATGACATTTATCCGACATTAAATATTCTTAAGTCACGTTTGACGTAATCAGAAGAATCTAGTCTGGAAATAACCTCATTTATTCCGTCTCCGTCTTGATCCTGTTGGGCGAATTCCGGCGTGTTTGTGCTTCACCGCGGGTCAGTATTCAGTTGAGCAGAACTACGGCATCACTGCATGCCATCACTCCAGAAGCTCCAAGCTTCAGCGTGATATCCAGGATTAGAGGAACGCTGCAGGGCTGAGTTTGGAGACGTGAAACACTGGCGTAATTCCAAAGCTCGTTCCTCTGCGTTCAGCAGAAACACACATTACCAGATTAGAGCGTCGTCTGCTTTATTTAACCCCGTCCTCGTTGTGTGATCCCCTCGTGGTTATCGTTTCCTCTTTATTCCGTTCTTTTTCCGTTTGAACTCATCTTGGAATTTCTCCTCAGGCTGGAATTGCCGATGGCTCAACCGGGCAAAGACAATTACCAGCCTGCTTTTTCATGCTAATGTGATCTCTAACTAGATCTCTTCCCTGGTGTGGGAAGAAAGCCACCGATAGGAGGAGGAGGAAGGAGAGCTTTTTTTTTTAATGAACATTTAATTACGAACAGTTCCCTGTCAGCCAAGCGGAAGGGTCAGGAGACAAGGGCCACACGGAGGAAAAGGCCGGTTAGTGATTTAAGACGCAGAACTCTGCTCGGGAGTGTGTGTGTGCGATCAGACGGGGAAGGTCAGAGGTCGCGTCTGCTCATCCGCCAAGCTTGATTCATTCCGCGGCCTCCAAACCTGCTGTTTGTCCTGCGATAGGATTTGCTGGCATATGTGACGATTCTCTGCTTCATCAGATCAGATGGGTTTCCAGAGCCTCACTTGACCCGCTGATGGCCGAGCTGTCAGAGAGGTTTAGAGCTGGACGTCTCGGCCCGGTCCAGAAGACATCAGATGTTTGCGATAAATCGGATGCTGATTTTAAACCACCGTGGTGGCGCTAGAGAGCTGGAAGATCATTCCTATCAACAATACAGTGTTTAAAACTACATTCTTTTGTTTTTGTTTTTTACTTATGAGTGAAGTGCTGGTTCCCTCCATGACGCTGATTAGTTTACCGGTTTGATACATGCTAGTGACATCAAATTCAAGTTTTATTTGTCACATACACAATTATTTTGCCACAACCCGAAGTGAAATGTATTGTGTAATCGTCTGGCATGAAAACATAGTGTGTGTGTTGGGGGGAGGGGAAGGGGGCAGTACAATACAATAGGATAAGGGATAAAAGCAGTAAAATACAATAGAAATGGAGATAAGATAAAATATGAATCAAATACAAAAGTTAAAAATACAATAAGGGAGAAAAATTCAAAAGTACAAATAAATACTCAAGATTAAAATATGAATAAAAATGTGGGCTGTCAAACTATTAATGTTTCACTAGTTATCGCAATTCCCTGACCAAATTAATTGCAATTAATCACGATTAAAAGACTGAAGCTTGTAATAGTGGATATTATGGTGTAATATGTGAATTTACTCAACACTTAATTAACACTCGTTTACAGTTTTTTTCTGATTGCTTAAACCAAAACTGTGATTCTTGTAGCACAATTTCTAAAACGTTTAATGCGTATAACAAAACCACTCACCGAGTTTGCAAAACTAAAAGCACAAACACTGCTTTGCACTCAGTTTGCAATTTTGTAACGCACACTTTTCAAAATTGAAGGCACAATTCCCTTTTTTGCAGAACTTTAAACACAATTCACTGCTTACACTCAATTACCAAATTTCCAACACACTCCTAGCAAAATTATACACATGTATTGCTATCATTAACACTATTTGGTCAACTTTCTGGCACACTTTCACCTGTGAAAACTGTTTTAGTTTATTAGTTCACTTTGCAGTCAGCCTAAGCACTATACGTGGAGTATATGTGGAGTACAATAGAGGAAGCAGTAAGAGTGAGAAGAGTAAGAATCAGAAGAGGCAGAGGGAGAGGACATGGAGGTGAAGAAGTTGATGCAAGAGGACGTGGAGGTGGAGTTGAAGAAGTGAGAGGGCTGGAGGAAGATAGAGGAAAAGGACAAGGAGGACCAAAAAGAGGCAGAGGAAGTGAAAGAGGAAGGGTAAGAAGAGTAAGAAATAGAATATCTGATGACATCAGCGCTACTATAGTGGACCATGTCATCAACCATGGGATGACCCTCACTGAAACTGGCTAACACATTCAGCCCAATTTGAGTTGCTACACTGTGGCAAGCATCACTAGGACATTTCGAAACAAGCTACTTTTTGTAGATGAGGCCGATTACAACCTGAGTAAAACCAGGAGACGTGCAGGAACATTATTGGACACTGTGCCATCATCAATGTCCCAGGACAACGTGGTGGTAACATAACAATGTGTGCAGCTATACGCCAAAATGGTGTTGTTCACCATCATGCAACCATAGGCCCAGACAACACTGATACCTTACATGACATACTCACTGTTCACAGACCAGAACATACCCGACATGTCATCATGTGGGACAATGTAAGCTTCTATAGGTCTGCTTTGGTCCACAACTGGTGTACAGACCACCCATCCTCCATGACACTCAACCTCCCTCCGTACTCTCCACTCCTCCAATCCCATCCAAGAGTTCTTCTCTCCCTGGTGCTAGAAAATGTACGACTGTCTTCCTCATCAACAGGAAGCCCTTTCACAGGCAATGAAGGAGGCATGTGGAGATATTGACCAGGCATCATGTCAGGCCTGGATGCGGCATTAAAGGAGATATTGTTTTCAGTGACTTAGATTGAAGGATATCACATTTTGTGGCCGGACCCAGAAAGATGACGGCTGATTGTCTTTATTTCCCTTTTTTTGTGAAATTACCATGTTGTGTTTATACTTTCTCTTCGTTTTGATGAGTGGGAATAAACACCAGTACTTGAAGTTTGGATCCTTGTATGTTTAGATGACACTATGACAAAATTATAAGCTCAAATTGACATAAAGACAGAAAGCAAAAGCCAGATGTGTTTTGTATTTATACCATCAGTGTGCAGTTGTCGCATTGTGTACTTAGTAGATGATGGCTTGTGTGTACTGATTGACACGAAAACACCATTTTTACAGAGATTAATCTAGAATCTCTTAATCAAAGAGTTAATCTAGCTTTGATCGCTTTTGCAAGTGAACTACAATGTTTTGATAATTGGGTGAAAGATTTTGTTATTTGTGTGTGGAGTTTTGCAAAACTATCCAATAGTTACAAAAATTGTGCCTAGGCAATCAGAAAAAACTGTAAATACTGTGTTAAATTAAAATTTAAAATTAAAATTAAATTGATAAAAAAAAAAAAAGAATTTTGTATAATTTGTTCAATTTGCTAAGTATTGTCTTTGTTTTTTAAACCTCAGAGGTCGAAGGCTTTTTTCAAGATAAAACACAAAAAAGTCAATTTTGGTCTTACATATAACTGTTATCCATCAACTGAAAGTTTGAAGTACGTATTTTTTTAGGTTACACTCTTAATAAAGACAGGACGTTGCAATAATAATAATAATAATATTATTAATAAAACTAAAACGTGAAGTGTGTTTTGCCTTCTCTTTGTTAGCTGAAAACGTGTTAGAGTGATAAATATTTATCACTCTAACATGAAACGTATGTCTACATAAAGCTTAGAATGTCTGTAATTAAATACAGTGTTCAAAAAGCCGAAGCTTTAGATTCATACAGATTAGACAAACAGACAACAAAGAAAGTTATTTGCAGTTGTAAAGGAACTGTGTCTGTGTTGCTCACTGAGAGGGGAAAAGTAGGTCAGAGTCACTTAAACACTTTGTGCCTAAATGACAACACCTGAACTCAATGACTGTGAGCTGCTGATCTTAATGAGCCGCACCTGGAAACAGCGCATGGCTCTCTTGGTTCTATTCATTGCACGTTGCCAAACCGAAAGTAAAAAAAAGTGCAACTGTGACTAATGGCGTTAAAAATAATTGATGCGAAGAAGCACTTAAAATTAATCACATGTGTTAACGCGTTAACTTTGACAGCACTAATAAAAATATAAAAATACAATAAAGAGAGAAAAATACAGAAAACGTGACTTAAGTGATGTTTAAAGTCACTCTTTTTCAATCATATCATTAGAAAAACAACTTTGCGTGTATGATTTTTTTTTGTGTTTAATAAAAACCATGATAATAGAAATGTATTTTATTTATAGGCGCTTTTGACACTCACGGACACCGTCAAAAAGCACCTACAAATAAAACGTACATTCAGGACATTTTGTCAGGCTGCCTAAAGTATTACAATGAACAGCAGGAAAATAGCCTCAAAAATGTGTTTTTGTTCGACTTTAATGAAAAGTAATAATAAAACAGCTTTAATTTGTAGTCTTCTGAACACTCTGGCGTGGTGATGCCGTGGTATTGATACGTGTTGCAGCTCTGAAATCTACTTCCCCCATAATTGATTATTTCTCACTGAGTGGACAGGACAGAGGGGAAGTGCAGGTCAGCGGCCTGCTGGTGCATTCTGGGACTTTGGTGATGAGCGTGTGTGTGTGTCAGTGTGTTCTCGAACTCTTGACAGACCATTGTTTCTCTGGTGATAATCCTGAACAGGCCCCTGTGTTCTGCGAATGAGCTCAGACGTGACGCTCTGTGCTGTGGGTTTGTTTATTACAGGCGAACCATCGCCTCCGTGTCTCGCTCCAGGACTGACCTCGCTGAGAGAGTGTGTATGTGTGTGTGTGTAGTGATGCACTATCCTTGTTTCTGAATTATTAGATATGTGACTTTTTTCACAACTGTGCCAAATCAATCGGGGTTAGGGTTAGGGTAACGCAATCATGAGCAGCCCCCTGAATTTTTAGCCACAAAATAAAAATTGAGGCTAAATACTAAATATAAAAATGTCAGGTTAACTCTAAAGATTTTTTTCTTTTTCTTCTTTGAAACCTAACCTGTGACTTGTGTCACTTCAATGTTGTTTTACTTGAGCAAGGTTTCTAAAAACGATCTTTTCTAGCGATCGGAACTCCGCCTCCAGAAAACTCAGCAGTTCCCATGAGCCTTTGCATTTCAGCACAGCTGCAGTCATAAGCCGGTCTTTAATAGACGCTTCACGATGATGGTTGTGAAGGATTATTATCCCCTGTGCAGCAGACCCAGCGTTTTGATTGTGTTTGTTCTCTGGTTTTGAGGTTGTCGTCCTGCCCTGACGCTTCTAGCCGTTAGCAATGATCTCCGTCTGCTATTTGGTTTGTCGTCTCTGTCTGTTCCAATAATAATTGTTGTATTCAGTTTATTTTTACTTTTAACACTTTATTTAGCCACTGCTAAATGTCTCTCCATGACTAAATTTTTTTCCATTCAGCCAATAAAAGTAAATCTGCTTGTCTGCCTCCGGAAGCATAATTTAAAGAAAGACAAGAGGACACCACGCAGAAGCGCACCGCTATAAAGACGACGTATTTGCATTTATTTGTGATAATAAAAATAAATCCGGACTTGAAATGTGAAAAAACGGGCGCTTTGTATTTTTGCACTTTGCAAATGCTTTGCATTTTGTATTTATTTGAAATATGCGCATATAAGTTTTTTAGCGTCAGAAATGTGCGCATTGAAGTAAAAGCCTCTTTTGGCCTGAAGATAGTGTGTAAAGGTCTGTGTATCGAGTGTTTAGTTCTGGCTAGTGTTTGCGTCCAGAGCGGCGTCATGTGTTTTTGCTGTATTGATGTCCGTCTGGGCGTGTGTTTTGCATGGTTGTGTCCTTGTATACGGTGGCTTGTGACTTTGTAACTCTCGCAGTGGTGTTTTACACATGTGGGCTGCGTGTTTGCATGTGTTTGGTTTGCACACACTTTTGCCAACACACCAGTGTTCATTTTGACAAAGATCTTTCATTTAGATGTAGTCCTAGTCTTTTAACTAAAACTCAGTTTTGTTTTAGTCCCAATTTAGTCATCTTAATTTGTTTTAGTCTAATTTTAGTCGACTAAATACCACAACATTTTAGTAGACAAAATACAGTATAGATTTAGTCAACAAAAATATAGGTGCTATATATTCTAAATGTTTACTAAAGCTGCTTTAGTATTAAGATTTCTTGGACATAGAAATCTGAATATGTAGTTAACTATGAATATATAAAATATACACAAAGATCCTACTCATTTGGAAAAATTTATTTTTCTTGAACTTATTTTTATGAACTTTTCTTTGAGTATTCTCATAAATGAAGGAAATTAAATGCAGTGAACTAAAATATATTATAATTGGCTTGCATTCAGTTTATAAGTAACAAACATGAGGCATTTTTTGGACTGTGTGGGTGGGGGGTGGTGGTCTCGGTCTGTCCCACTAATGGGCTCTTTCTGTGCTTTCTCTTCAGCGGTGTGGTGTGTGTGAGGGATTATGGGGCTGAAGAAAGGCTCTGGGTGTGTGGATGGGATTAACTTGTTTGGGCTTATTAAGAGAGGAGACGCTCAGGCCTTTTAAAGCTCTGCATGGGGCTTCTGTCTCTCTCACACACAAAGCTTCGGGTCACCATTCAATTAGGGAGAACATCCCCTTCATCTGCTTATCCAGCACTCTGATTCATCCCCCCATCATCTTCTCAAACACACACCCACCCATCACCGTGGTATCCGTCCTTTTTATCTTCTTATCCACCAAGTCTCCACATCCGCCCATAGACTCACTTACCATAAAGTCTATCGCTCTTATACATCCACCATATTCCCATCATCTCCACCTTCATCATCTACTCATCTAACCCTATCACCCATCTTCTCAATCTTTTCCACCCATCATTTACTCATCTGTCCTCTTCTCTGTCTTCTCGTTCCACCTGCCCCCCTATAAAAATAACATCTTGGTCTCCATCCTCCCATCCACCAATCATCTCCAGGTCTAATGCTTTTATCCATCCTCCCATCATCTTCACATCCGTCCTTTTTATCTTCTTATCCACCAAGGTAAATCTCCACATCCACTCATCCTCAAGTCTATCGCTCTTATCCATCCACCATCTTCCCATCATCTCCACCTTCATTAGCTCATCATCTACTCATCCAATCCTATCACCCATCTTCTCATTCCTTTCCACCCATCATTTACTCATCTGACCTCTTCTCTGTCCTCTCATTCCCCCCCCCCACCCACCATCTTGGTCTCCATCCTCCCATTCACCTTCTAATCCGCCAATCTCAATCCTTCCATCATCTTCACATCTGTCCTTTTTTATCTTATCCACCAAGGCAAATCTCCACATCCACTCATCCTCAAGTCTTTCGCTCTTATCCATCCACCATATTCCCATAATCTCCATCTTCATTGGCTCATCATCAACTCATCCAACCCTATCACCTCATTATTCCTTTCCAGCTCCTCATCTATCCACTCCTCCAGCCATTCATCCACTCATCCATCCACCAGTCATCAAACACTTTTCTCCAACCATCTCGATCTACCCACCCTCTCTGCATGTATCCTCTGCTTCACCCTTTCACCCACCCCTCATCTTCTCAGTGTCCCCTCCAGCATCCATCCTCCCATTCACCCTCACTGTTATTGAACTGCCTGTCGGTTTCAGTCGTCATGACGAGACCTTTTTTCTCGTTGTGTTCATCTCCTGCGTCTTCTCGCCTCTTCTTCTCTCTTCACTTACCGCACTCTTCCTCCTCAGCTTTCAGCACATCGATTTTTACGTCTCCTGTAGAAGTGCACTTGAGAGAACACAGAGCGACTCCACTCGCCTGCCTTTATGTTTTAATGTGATTTATGCGCTTCACAGAGTCGTCCTGGGCAAAACTCAACCAGCAACACAATTTGTAGATTGTCCACCAAAGAAAATCTGCACATTTATTTCCATGTCACGTGATGTAGATACAGACTCTTCAGTTTGAATAGATATTGACAGACAAGTCGATTTTGATCTCTCTCATCTTATTCTGCGCTTCCTTCGCTTCTGATCTGCTCTGCTCTCACTCACATGCAGATTTAAAGGAGTCTCAGGACGGGCAGATCAATTCACCAGCGTGACAGGAAGCCATTGAATCCCCCTGAGACGTTTAGCCATGATCTTTGAAGAACATTCCACACGCTCTCGGAGGGTTTGAAGATTCGTTCCTTCTGAAGGGCTGACAGAACCGCTAGTGGTCAGGTCCCCAAACCTAATCACTTCAGAAGGGTCGTTAAGCTCTCATTGGCCACCGTGAGAATGATCCTCACACCTGTGTGACTTGTGTGAAATGTTGAGGCTAAGAGGGGCAGGGATTTAATATGGTCATTTTTCAAATGTTGCTCTTAATATGGGTGAAACTGAAGTCACGTGATTGGGAAACTCTAAAATTCTGTTTTAATGGACTGCAGTTGTATACATCATTATATATCAAATTTATATGAATATAAGCACCCCTTTTTTCTTTTTTAGACGCTCAAAAACTTGGGGGTGGTTTTATGCGCATATTTAACATTTGCACGTACATATACCGTATTTTCTGGACTATAAACTGCACCTGTATATAAGCCGCATCCCTCTATTTTCGGGAAAAAAAAAAAAAAACCATAAACAAGCCGCACCTGCATACAAGCCGCATCCACTCTATTAAAAAAAGTTCCCTTTCCAACTGTTCACTGGACACTACTGGGGACAACATTACCTGACAGGGAACAAGGGTTTCAGTCGAAACCTGGAGAGTTTTGCAAGCCACAGATATGTACGTTTTTGGATTAGATTTTTTTTCTTTATTACATATGTTAGTGGATTTACGGCTTTGCGGGTTGTTTTAATTAGGTATGCATAAATTATAAAAGAAATATATCTAAATATTCGTGCACAACCGCAAGGTCTGCTGATGTCACGTGCATCCAGCACTTCCTGAGCCTCCCGCGCGCTTCCCGCGAGTCGCACGCGTCACGCATCTAGCGCCTCTCACGCACATCGTCTAGTAGGGCTAGAGAAGGACTTACTGTTTTATTGCTTGACATTCGTTCTTGACATTTTTGTACTGAGATGTTTGTTAACATTACTTTAATAAAGAATACTACATGAAAAAAATTGTTTTTAAAGTCTGAATAAGTGTTAAATAAATACGTAAATGCGGATTTTCATCTATTGCCTTGGGCTTGGAACATATCAATAAATCAGGGTTCACTGTAATTACTACAGGAACAGAACGATTTTGAATTGTAAATGTACATGTATGTAACTAAATAGATCCTTTCCTAACCTGTATTTTAACACCAGCAACTTTGCTGATTAAAACTTAGAAAATTATATCTGCTTAGAGCAGCCCTTTTGTTTTTTTTTGTTGGAAAAAAATCCACAGAATAGCCGCACCTTTGTATAAGCCGCATGGTTCAAAACATAAGAAAAAAGTAGCGGCTTGTAGTCCGGAAAATACGGTAAGAGCCCATTTTTCCACCTTTCAAGTTAGGAACGATCACAAATACATAGAAATACGTCGTCTGTATGCAGCGGTGCACTTTTGCGTTGTGTCCTCTTTTCTTTCTTTAAATAATGTCAGAACACTAAGCTGAAGTTTTGTTAGTTCCAGACCAACGCAAAGTGGCTATGCGTAATTAGGTGAAAAAATAAAAACAAGAGTCTTTAAACAAAAAGAATGTCCATTGTTCATCTGTGTTCAAACAATCGGAAAAAGAGTCAGTTAAAAAAAGAAAATTGTCATTGTTCATCGGTGTTCACTTCAGACTATGACCAAGACAGTAGAGGTGCTTATGTTTGCATATTAAATAGAATTTTAGTTTTGTGGCTGAAAATTCAGGGAAGGTGCTTATATTTCCAGTACTCTGTATGTAACATGTAAATACGGTATATCCGTTATAGCCAGTGGAGGCTGTACTGTAACCCGCACCCTCTGCCGTGTCAGATGGTTCCGTCATGAGCGCTGGCTCCGGATCCGCTTCCCTCTTCCTCCTCTGGAGCTGAAGATTGAGCGAGGTAGAGCAGAATCACAGCCGGAGATTTATGGCCTGGAGGGAGATTGATGGCGCCCGTCACCGGCCCTGATGTGCACTTGGCGTCTGCCCCCCCACCCAACTCATCAGCGTCTTACACAAACACACAGCGCCCACTCCAGCTACTGATCACACACACGGACCCGAACGTGTAGAAGGTGTGATGAAGGTGATGGATGAGGGTTGTGAGGTGGCCAGGAAAAACAGGACGGCTTCAGTTCCACCTGAAAACTCAGGTGTGTGTTTGTGTAGTGCTGCCCGCACACCAGTGTTCATTTTGACAAAGATTTTTAATTTAGTTTTAGTCCCAATTTAGTCATCTAAATTTTTTGTTTTGTTTTAGTCTATTTTTAGTCGACTAAATACCACATTCTAGTTAACTAAATGACAGTATAGATTTAGTCAACGACAATATAGGTGCTATATATTCTAAATGCTTACTAAAGTTGCTGTCTAAGAAATCTAAATACGTAGTTAACTATGAACATATAAAATATATACAAAGATCTCGTTTGGAAAAACATTTCTTTTTCTTGAGAGAAAAATAAATGCAGTAAAATAAAATACATTATACTTGCATCACGTTTATAAGTAACAAATGTAACAAATGGTTGCACGGTGAAAAAAGAATTTTTCTTTCCTCCCGAAGAAGACATTAATAGGCCCTTTCACACAGACATTCCTGGCAAAATACTGGTCTCCTGCTTGCATGCACGTATGTGTCGACAACAGACAAATGTCGGGAAATTCGTTCCGTGAATATTCCGGCACGGATAGTAGTAACGTTCCCGGTATCTTGCCTGCATTCTGCTGTGTGTGAAAGCGGACGAAGATTCCTGGGAAAGCGCGCCGAAGTTCTGAGCGTGCCGAGGTCACCCTGCCAATCCGAGGTCTGAGCCAATCCGAACATTCTGGCGTGGGTCACGTGCTCAATTTTCGCGCGGTCATTTCGCGCTTTCGCGTGTTTATGTATAATAGTAATAACAATAATGATAATAACACTTATAATAATTCGGGCGGATGAAGACATTAGTCACCACATTAAAGAGACAGATAGTGACGCCGTCTCTTATGAAACAATTACCGCCGTTATTCATGTACAAAAACGCAGCTGTTTAAAGCGTGTTGCCAGTTGATGATGTCACCAAAAATACTGGCATTTTGAAACCGCTGCGTGAAAGGTTCTTTACAGTTAAAATGCAGGAATGGCAGCGCTTGTGTGAACAGTCTTTACCAGTAAAGTTGTTCTGCTATTTTTCCTGCATTTTACCGCCATTGTTGTGTGAAAGGGGCTATCGAAGAATCGCACCTCTATAACTACCTCGCCAGCTGAAAGGCTTTGTGTCCTGATTGGTTCTCACCAACCAAGCGTGGGTGCGTTTCCACCCACCTTTCTCCACAAGCTCGGATTATGATTGGACGTCGTCACAAAATGCATTTTTGTTTAGTTTTTATTTGTTGACGAAAGTGTCAATAAATGTAGTTATAGTTATCGTCCCTGAGCGTGAGTTTGTATATAGTTCTCGTTTTGTTTTCGTCAGGGAAACACACACACACACACACACACACACACTCACACAGACATTGCTTTACAGGTGGATTAAACGGTCATTTGTTGAAACTGGATCTTGGTTTTTCCACTTTATTGAAATATCCACTTGTTGGATTAAAACGAAATGGTGTAGGAAGGAGCCTTGTAAATCTTAAACGTAAAAGATAAAAACTGCTTTCCGAAACACCAACGATGTGGATTCAGTGTGGGACTGTGATGTGATCTGATTTCTCTCCCGTTCTGCAGGTCGGCCTCAGCAAACAATCAGCCATAGATTCGTCCTGTCTGCGTCTGCGCAGTCATGCTGGCCTGTCTGCAGAGGAGGCAGAACCCCGGGCCGCAGCACGTCTGCGGAGGCAAGAGTCTGGAGCCGCCTCCACACGCTCAGCGCAAATGTAAGTCTCCGTCCGGCGAATATGGCGCGTGATGGCGCTGGCACGGCGCATTAGCTTTACGTGCTGGTGATGCGACAGAGCGCTGAGATGAATAATTGAAGTAAGCGTGTGCGTAGACCGGCGACAGTGAGTTAAATGAACTCGGACTGAACTTTTCTCTTCTGCGCTGGTTCTGTCGGCGTGACGAAGCTCCTCCGTGACACGGTTTTCTAACCTCACGGAAGCTCAGCGGCACTCAGACTGCCAGAGTTCCTGTTTTTGACCAGATTTTTTTTTTGAGTTTACACCTGTAAACACATGTGAGCTTCATCGAGTCTCATTGGTCCAGCGGAAGTGTTAAGATTGAGTGAAGGAACGTTTTGTTTTTGTTGAAAATTGAACACTTTTTATTGCATTTCGTTTGGAATTTTGAGCAAAACAAAATTTTACTTTTGACGCCATAACTTTTCTAGAGTGGAAATAAATATAAAATAACAAGGTTTTGTTAAATAATTGGGTAAATAAATAAAAATGTATAAATAAATAAATAGATATTAGATAGTATTGATAGTATAATAAACTTTTAACAAGGTTTTGTTAAATAGAATAGAATAGCCTATTATTACTATTAGTATTAGTAATAATACTAATAGTATTAGTAATTATTTGTATTATCACTGTGCACACATACAATGTAGGTCATATACATGTACAATGAAATTATAGCAACTTTCTATCTAGTGCAGGGGTCCTCAATTATAAACTTGAAGGGTCCACTTACGAAATTTCCGTTCAGTCCGAGGTCCGGAAAAATATCGGTCAAGTTGCAAATATGAACCGCTATGTGAATGGCACGTCATCCGTATAGAAACAATATGTGTCACTACTTCATAAATGTAATCCCTTCTTGTGTGAGGTTTGTAAGACCCAAAACATCTTCATAAATTTGAAATTTGAATTGTGAATTATCCTTTTGAGTCCCTTCAAACAGAGCAGTCATCACTTCACTCCCACACTCATTGACTATTTCAGCATTAGAGAAAGGTGTCTTGTGTTGTCCCAGGACACATGTGAGACTTTCGTGGCCTGTGTGTGTGTGTGTGGAGTCAAAGTCAGCTTTATTGTCAACTCTGCTGTACGTACTGGACATGCAGAGAGTCGAAATTGCTTTCTGTATTCATCCACGCTCTTTTCAGATAGACATACATTTTTACAAAAAACAAGTAACGAAAATGTGCAATTTTCAAGTACTGGTACAAGTACAAAAAATGTTGTGCGGTTTGTAATTACAGATCAAAACGAGCAATTTACAGAAGTATTCAAATGTATTTTGTTCAATGGAGGGTAATATGTTCAAATTGTGCGTGCTTGGATTAATAATGGCATTTCACGATCACTTTTGACGATTGCGACCGTCTCGTTGCAGATTCAACACATTGGTTTTCTGCTTTGCGCGGATGCACATTATTTTGTCCACTCACTCTTAAACTCGCAGTTTTCAAAGTCAACTTTTCTTTTCCAATCGACCGCCAGCTTGGAGCTCGCCATATTCTTTAAGATTAAAAAAATCTCTCGATTTACGCAAACGACAGAGCGCCCGTTCGCCTGGCTACCCTGAAGACCTGAGCGACTACGCGCCGCGGCCGTGTTCTAAAGTAACTGAATGCCGCCAGAGCGCAAACAGATGACGTAGTTGTCACGTTGCTCTTACAGCGGCTGTGATTGGACAAATGCCGCAGCTAAAACGAGTACAATTATTCAAGATAAATTATATACATTTATAAATATATTCGTTTGCGTTGGTGCGTGTGTGTGAATGATCAATGCAGAATAAAAACTGCGTGACCACTGAAAACGCCTTTGGATTTTGATCACAAGAGTAGCATGTTGGTTTTGCCGTCGGTCCAAAAGTAATCGCGTCTGGGTCCGGATGCGGACCGGAGTCCGCCTATTGAGTAACCCCTGATCTAGTGCAACACGCATTATTAAATTTAGTCCAAAATATTACAATAATACAATATAATACAGATATGGAACTTTACAGTAGTGGAGTGGAGAGAAATAAATAAATTAAATGGATAAATGTAATATATATTTTATATTTATATATTTATTTAGATAAATATTTTAAATTTAATATACATCCAAAGGTTTTGTTAAATAAATGGGTAAAAAAAAAAAAAGGAATTAGATAGCTGGGGTCAACAATATAAATGGCCCGGTGGCCCGAACGTACTTTTAAAACCATCCGGGCCACCAGACTGGTCCAACCGCTGGCCCAGTGGGGCCAGTACAAAAAGTCTCGATTTAAAAAAAATTCTTATTATTTACTTGTGGTTCTATTCTTGATTTCTGTTAAATCGTCTCGCTCTCTAACTAACACTAGCACGTTACCTGATCCCGAGTCCCGACAGCCTTATAGAAGCAGCGGCTTATTCGCTCCACCTCTGCCGCCGTGTTTGACACACTCACGGCTATAGCGTATACGCGCGCGACCTGCCACGCAAAGTAACGCAAGATGCAGCCTAACACGCATCCTCATCACACAAGTTCCTAAACTTTTCTCCAAATTTTTAAATGCCTTAGACGATGGAAGTTCTTTATTTGATGTAATTTTTCGTGGTCTTTAGCTCCAAGAATGTCTGGATACTTTTATCAGTTTAAATTAAATGTTCATTTAAAATTAAAATTTAAAAATCTTTTTGAATTTCCATTTTCTGTTGTTGCATCAAATTTATTTCAAAACGTTTTTGTTGCAATTTTGTAAGGTCAAAGGTTTTTGGTGTTTAGATCACTGGTAGTAGTGAGTAAAAACACTTTACTATTACTTTACTTTGATTAAGTCACTACTGTGATGCTGCTCTTTGCTTGTTTTATTTGTAACATATTACATTATTGGCACTTGGACGGTACAGTCTGATTGTTACTGATTAATTCTGAACAAAGCAAACCAGACAATGCAGGGGAACTATGACAAAGCTGCCAAAAACACTTAAATAGTGCTAGCGTCTCAAGATTAGGCCGAATAGTTTTCCATTTGGTGATGGAAACACCAGATCATTGGTTCGATTCTCTGGAAAACCAGTTTTTACTAATCTTGATAGATTTTAAATTACAATTAAGTTGCTTTAAATAGAAGCATATAATTAACAGTATACAATTTTAAAAATGGTGCCATTTTTGGGACCAATGCACGATGCGTCGACCTGGGCCACTGGTTTTGGTAGTCGGGCCAGTGGCAAATTTATCTTATTGTCTACCCCTGAATAGTATTGATAGTATAATCAACTTTTAACAAGGTTTTGTTAAGAAAATGGATAAATAAATAAAAATATATAAATAAATACATATTAAATAGTATTGATAGTATAATCAACTTTTGAGAAGGTTTTGTTAAATAAATGGGTAAATAAATAAATAAAAATAAATAAATATAAATTAGATTGTTACAACCATGAGAGTGGTGCGTGTGCAGCGTCGCTCATTGGTTTCACCTGCTCTCAAATCAGGTCTAGTGAAGTACACACTCTGACAGGAATCACCTGGTGTCAATCAGGCTTGTGGCTTTAAATATGAGTGAGTCCAATTACTGGCAGGGATCATTCCTCTGGTATGCTTGTGGTGTTCTGGTGGTTGGTTTTAGTGATGTGTTGTTCGTGAACGATTCGTTCAAAATGAACGAATCTTTCATATGACTCGGAATGAACGGGTCTTCTCAGTGAACGATTCGTGAACGATAGTAGCGAGCAGCAGCACTCAGTACGTACGTTCGTGATTCGTTCAAACGGATCACTCGGTTTCTGTTCATTTGATTCACTTGTGACGTGAGCGCCGAGCTGCGTGCATGCTCTGTAGCGAGCAGCAGCACTCAGTACGTTCGTGATTCGTTCAAAACAGATCATTCGAGTCTCGTTCACCGTTCATTTGATTCACTTGTGACGTGACCGCGATAAAGCTGTTAAAAGCAAATGGCAGATGCAGGACGTAGAAGGATCAACTTTTGCTAGGGATTCACATGATTTTTTTTTAGATTTGTAGGTATTTATGTATTATTTGTTGTTCACTGAAGCAAACCATGTTGTCTTTTGTGTACGTATATTGTTTTAGATGAATGGCGCGACCACCTTTACAGCGCCCCCTGCTGGAAATGAACGAAATGACCGAATCTCGAAATGATTCGTTCACTTTACTGTTCGAGAATTAAAGATTCGATTCAGTTAAAAGAATTGAACTTCCCATCACGGGAACACATGGTTTGTGTTTCATGTTCCTTGTCCTCGGTTTGTTCGTCCTGGTTTCTAGCCTCTGCATCTTGGTCCTGCCTGCTCCATGAACACCTGCAGTTCAGCCCTGACTTGGGCATGATGAACGTTAAGTTATTAAACCTTCCTCTCCACTGCAAATGAGTCTCACTCTGCTTTCCAGCTATACGGAACATAACATAGATATTGATAGTATAATCAACTTTTAACAAGGTTTTGGATAAATAAATAAAAATAAATAAATAGATATTAGATAGTAGTAGATTTACAGCCTAAATTAAATGTAAAAATACTATTTGTAAAGCTGGATAGTTGTATCATTATTTGAATTCAAACTTTGGAAATGAAAAACATCCAAAGAAACATGATAAATAACGGTGCTTAGGTCTTCTGTGTGTAAAAGTAATACAACATTCACGAACAGGAAGTGGAAGCACTTATGCAAATGTACGTGTGCTGAAACATATCTGCTGGTTTTACATGTGGCTTCTGCACATGCACTGGAGTGACCCGTGTAGGACAGATGGCCGCATCTTGCCCGTCCTCTACATTTACATGTTTGTTCAAGGTTCTCGGGTGTTTTGCTGCATTCAAATTCATGACTCTGAGATTTAAGAAAGCACAGCTGCTGTTTTCTGATGGAAGAGCTCTTAAACCCTGCAGATTTCACTGGTGCCTCTGTTGATCCATGGTAAAATATGTGATTTAACGTTTGGAATAGTTATAGCCAGAAAACTTTTTTTGTGGATTTGCTTTGTCACACAAAACACTTATCCTGTGAGAAAGCATTTGAAAGAAACCATGTGTATTCTCAAAAAAGAACAAACTTTGACTCTATTTAATGAGAACAAACGTTCCAGTCGCAGCAGTCAAAAACCATATGCAAACAACAAAAGAACAGAAAGAAACCACTGCCAATCAGAAACGAGCAGAATTTTTTTTGACAATCATAAAGTAGCAGACAGAAACAATATCCAATGAGAAAAGAGCAAGCAGTACTTATATTCAATGAGTAAAGAGCTGACTGGAATTTTATCCAATCAGAATAGAACAGACAGAAATCCCATATCCCATTGGAAAAAAACTGACAGAAACCATATCCAATCAAACAGGGTTAACCGAAATGTTTGCCAATCAGTAACGAGCAGACAGATGCAAAATCCAATGACAAAAGAGCTGATAGCAACCATATCCAATCATCAAAGAGCTGACAGGAATTTTCATCCAGAAAAGAACAGACAGAAACCATATCCAATCAGAAAATGTATGACAGAAACTATGTCCAATCAGAAAAGAGCTGACAGAAATTGTATTTCTTTGTAATAAAGCAGGCAGTAACAATATCCAATCAGAATGAAGCAGAGATCAATCATACCCAATCAGAAAATGGATGACAATAACTATATCCAATCATAAAAGAGCTGACTGAAATGATATCCATTTGGAAAAGAAGCAGACTGAAAAGATAACTGATCAGAACAGGGCAGACTGAAATAAGCACAGAGTAGTTTGTATTTAAACAGCAGCGTATTTGTTTGTGGCAGCAGCAGAATGTGAAAGTGACATGCCCTGGGAAACATCACACTGGATCCGGAGACACAATGACACTAGATAAGGAGAGGAGCTGCTCAGAGAAATGTGGCATGTGAAGCTCCTGGGCAGAGCTAGAGAAGTGTGTCCTCAGTTCAGCTCCTGCTCAGAACAGCTTACACGTAATAGGATAGTGTCTTCCTCCTGCAGCTCACAGATCAGCTTCCTCTGGAAAGTGTGTGTTCCACAGGGATGGATGTGTGACTTCATATCTGGCCTGCAGGACAGCTCTCACCATCATGCGCCATGAACACCATGATCATCATGCTATTCTCATACAGCAGCATCGCACACCAGCGTTACATGACTCCACGTGACATCACTATAACATCACAAAGATATCACATCTAACGCCATCACCTTGTTTCAAGCCGTCTTACCAAGTAAAATTTTCTCCCACTATTGGCAGATAATTTTACTTGATTTAAGACTTTTTAAACTTTTTTTTACGTCATCACATGGTGTCATCACACGACATCATCACATCTAACATCATCACCACATTACATCACATCTAAAACCATCACATCTAACATCATCACAGTTCATCAACACATGTAACATCATCACAGTGCATCAACACATCTATCGCAATCACAGTGCATCATCACATCTAACCTCATCGCATTACATCATCACATCTAACATCATCACAGTGCATCAACACATCTGACATCATCACAATACATCATCACATTGGACATCATCACAGTGCATCAACACATCTCACGTCATCACAGTACATCATCACATCTAATGTCATCACATTACGTCATCACATCTAACATCATCACAGTGCATCAACACAACTGACAACATCACAATACATCATCACATCTGGCAGTACATAGTCACATCAAACATCATCACAGTGCATCATCACATCTAACCATATCACGGTACATCATCACATCTAACATTATCACAGTGCATCATCACATCTAACGCCAACACAGTACATCTAACATCATCACATCTAACATCATCACACGCCAATTATCACTCTAATATCACACAACATCATCACATCTAACGTCTTTTCATTACATCATCACATCTATTGTCATCAATATTTATTATTATTATTATTACTATTATTATTATCACATGTAACATCATCACATGGTGTCATCAATCTAACGTCATCACATCTGTCATCACACGGCATCATCATGTCTAACGTCATCACATGACCGCATCACTCAAACATCATGACATAACATCAAGAATGTCATCACATGACATCTTTGCTCTAATCTCATCACATGACTTCATCACGCTACATCAGCACATGACTTCACCGCACGCAACGTCATCAAGTTACTACGCAGTCGTCACACAACATCAGTGGATGACATTGTCGCATGTTGCAATCGTAAACGGTGATATCAATGTTGTTCACTCTGTATAAAACTTGTTGAAACTACTGTTGAGGAAGATTCTGTTTGTTGTGGTTTAATTCGGACAGACAAAGATCCAGAAAAATACCAAACAGCGTCAGAAGTTCAGCTCAGTATGTGGTAGCGTATAAAGAGCCGGTGTGTGCTGATGTTGTGACGCTTCAGAAGGGACTTTGTTTCTGTCTCATTCTTGTTCTCTATTATGATGTGTCACAGACACACACACACACACACACACACTGTTATTGTGTCTTTCGTTAACACACACTTTGTTACTATCTCTATTATGATCTGTCACACACACACACGCACACGCACATACACCGTCTAACTTTGTGTCTGTGTGAATCAGTGTGTCCGTGTTTTGCTCAGGACAGTAAAAGAAAACACAGGAACAGCGTCTTTGCATAACACACTGTAAAGACATTGGAAATCCGTTCTGGGTAGAGCTACTGAGCTCCTTAAAAAAAACCCTGGTCCCTCAATAAAAAAGGACTTAACAGGCTTCAGCCTCGGCCACTGGTTCAGATCCGCCTGCCAGACAGTCCATTTCCTCCGAGCGTGTGGAGATTAGTGGGCGAGAGAGGGCTGCTTTTCATTATCACACCTCTCTCTCTGTCTCTCTCTCTGCCCCACCCCCTCCCTCCCTCTCTGTCTGTCTCTCTCTCTGCCCTGAGAAATCTCCTGTTAGAATCAGCTGCCGCTCTTCTGTTTCCTGCTTCTGGCCAAGAAATGAAGGAAAAGCGCAGCATTAGTTCAATTATAAATCACAGCGGCAGCTGAATTCTCGCTCTTCTGGCTGTCAAGGCTCGTCCTTCCTGATTAAATCTCTCTCTTCGGGTGACATAAGTCGCTGGATCTGGACCTCGGGGCCCGGGGCCGCTCGGCACCGCTGACCTCTGCTCTTCTTCTCTTTTTAATATATCTTTTCTTAGTCATTTTATCCTCTGGTTTTACTTTTCTTTATAACTCTGTTTTTATCCTTTTTTGATTCCCATCATCCTATCATTCTTTCCTTAGGTTTTTTTTAGTGATACACCGAAATGAAAATTCTTGGCCAAAACTGAAAACCGAAAAAGAGGAAAACCTGGCCGAAAACCGAAACACCGAAATAAATTATGGCAATTGTTAGTAGTACCATTGCATTTGATGCTATGATGGTGTACTTATTTTACTAAAATCAAGGCATTGCAAATGCATTAATTAATAATAAAGTTTCAAATGAATGAATAAATTAAACAAATTTTGTTATAAATTATGCAAATATTAAGCATATTGCAACAATCAAGAGAATAAAATATAATTCAAACTAAAATGTTACATAAAAGAATACATAAACAATAATATACATGCCTACTGGCCTGCTTAAAGGTTGTAAAAAAAATGGTCTTCACACACATATTGTTGTGTAAAATCAAATAGAGCATATATTTACAATGTTATCTAACTTATGACGTAAAAGCCGTGCTACTTTTAAATATAAGCAAGTATATACATGTTCAAATAAAGTGCTTAGCTTTTACATCTCGACTCAAAACTTATAAGCAGGTAAAAAAAACTGATCATCTCTCTCTCTCTCTCTCTCTCTTTCTCTGTCGTCGGTGTCTCTCTTTGTTTTCTAACTTCTAATGTAACATGTAACTGCAATCGTTATAAATTCCAATGCAACCTCAAATGTTCTCTAATCTGTCGATGTCCCGACAGTTCATTCATGTTCGCGTAGCTGACGCGCAGTTATAGTTAAGGTGGATCGCTAGATTCTGCAAACTGGCCCGCCATTATTCTCCTTGCGTCATCACCTTTCGGCCGGATTGTTTCGGTGAAAAAAGTGTTTCGGCCGAATACCGAAAATGCACTTTTCGGCCAACATTTTTCGATGGCCGAATATTCAGTGCATCCCTAATTTTTTTTCTGTTTCTGTTTTTCCAAGCAATTTCTCCATCATTTCATCCTTGATGATTGTGTTCTATTTTTAGTCTTATTTTTGTCTTTTGTCCTCCCTTTTGTTTTCCTTTTATCTCGTCTTGCCTTGTCTTAAAACTATTTTAAAGCAGCTTTTTATCCTCTTTACTTCTGTTCGTTTAATTGACCTTCTCAGTAATTGAAAAGCTGTAATTGTAAAGCTTCTATAAATGTGCCCTTAGATGGAATGGACTCTTTTTGTCTTCACCTTGACACACTGGAGCTTGGCAGCCAATCAGGTGCACATATGGCACGATGACATCACTGCTCAGGGTCACGACGTCCAATCCGCTAGCGAAAGATTATCAGCTCCAGAGGCCTGATGAGAAGGAGGGAAGTTTCATGTGGATGGACCGGAGATCTTTCAGAGCTTATAACAGTAGACTCCTGCTATAAGGAACTTTAATATTTCTATAAGTGTGTGAATATAAAAGGGTCTGAGCTCATCAAACCACAATACAGAACCTCAAGGCGGCTGAGGGTGTCTCCGTCCTGGAGCTGTAAGATGGCTGAGACCTTCAGCACTCTTTTAAGCTGGTACTCGGGGTCCCAGGAAGACGGGCAGGGGTCAGGGACAGGCCTTCTGGACCCGCCCAGGAAAACCGAATCCTCTCTGACGTACTTCTATGCAAGGGAAAAACTAATTTCTGCCTTTTTTGTTGGATTTTTTTAATACAATTATTTGACGTCGTCAGTTATAGTTAGTGCTGCACGAGTAACCTTATTCGCTTATTCATTTTAACCCCTGCGATAACCCAACCGCAGGAGGCTGAGGTTTTGTCCCTGACATTTGAGTGACATACTTACTAGCCAATCAAAATAGTTAAATCTCGAGTTGTTGACCAATCAGAAATGGCAACAAAACCGAGCGTTTTGAAATCTAGCAGTCCATCGATCTTAACGTGGATTGCATTGATTTAGTGGATTGCAGGCGTTAAATTTTGCGACGAATCCACGGCAGATGAGAGAAAGTTTGAGGTTGCAAAGGAATTAATAACTCTGCTGTGGTGGTGTGACAATAAACAGGTTCTATTCTATTCTAAGTATTGTAATGGTTCACCTTTTCTCAGAAATTTTACCATTCGTCAAGGTGATTTTCAGTAAGTCTCATTCTACACCTTCAGAGTGTGTGTTCAGTCCCAGTGACGACATTGTTACACGTGAGCTTGTCTGAATTATTGTTTGTGTTTAAGATTGTTAAATTTAAAAACAAATGACCAAGCGGTTAAGTTAATTTCCATTCAGATTTTTTGGTATTTAGGTTCAGGTATTTAATAATCATGAAGCATCAAACAGCTTTGTTATTCGTTAATGTAGTTAAAAGTATCAAATTCAAAAACCGACAATCGCAACCTTTTTTCTGTTTTCAGAAAAATCGCAACTAGGTTTTTTCTCAGAATCGTGCAGCCCTTGTTATAGTTGTCATTTTTAGAAGGTATTTAAAGGAAAACATCCAGGCAAAAAGATTAGTGCTGATGATGATGATTGACAAATGTGGAGGAAAACAATCGACAAACAAAAGGAAAGAAGCGTCAGGAGAGTAAAGCAGCTCAGCGCCACCTTGTGTCCGGGAGCTGATGAAAATTTAAAAAAGTCAAAACGGTCATAGTTTAATGGACAAAATGGTTTGGCAATAATAGCCATTGCAACAGCGACATGTCTTGCAAACCTGACTTTAGTCAAGGAGATTGTTTTTACTGCACAACAGGAACTTTAGGTTGTGCAAGTTGAACGGTTTCTCCTGCAAGGCCTTTCATATAAATTCGGACAGTTGACTTCCTGACTCTCTCTATTGATGCCTAGTTTCATCTTCTGACGTCTGACGCAGAAACGTGAGATGTTTAGACACCAGGAAATCCAGTGTGTGTAAGGTTAACGCTGCTGATTTGTGGCCTCTGTGTGTGTGTGTGTGTGGGGGGGGGTGTTTAATATTCCTCCAGCAGCAGTGGAGAGCTTGTTTCTTAAGCGAGAGCAGAAGGGTTGAGGTTTGCTCCAGGCGAGCTGCAGGCAAGACTCTTCTCCCTTTTACCTGCCTCGGCCGTCCAGAACACACACGCTGACGTCTTGCTCTTTGTTTGTGCTCCAGATCTGCGGGATTGTTAACATTACGGCGTGTGTGTGTGTGTGGATTTAAACCTCAGCAGTGGATTTGTCTTTTTGTTCTTCATCTCTTAGGAAGATGTTCAGATACGGCTCTGAACTGAGAGCGTAGAACGTGCTGGTTCACGGAGCTTCTTCCACGTGCGGGTCTCTGCCGATGGAGAGATTAAGAGAAGATAGAGAGAAAGAGTGTGTGTGTGGCTTGTGTTGAACTTTACCTGAGAAGTCTCACCCGCTGTGGACATACAGACACCACAGTCCTCCTTCCCAAGATGCACTGCTGCTGACAGAACAGGACACACTGAGTAAAGTTTGGTTAAAGAAGAGGAAGACAATGAAAATATGGAAGTAGAGAGACGACATGAGAAGACATTCCTCGGTCTGTGACTAGGGAGGAAAGAAATGTGGCCATACTGATCTCATATTGAGCTCAGCATCTAACCCAAGTGAAGTGCACATACACACAGTGAAGTGAAGTGCTCTTCTCAGTTGTAGTTATATTTGAGTAACTGTTTTTTTAACAGTTTTTTACTATCTACTGGTCAACCAGTCTGGCCATTCACTACTGACCTCTGGCATCAACAAGGCATTTGCGTCCACCAAACTGAAATTCTGCGATGTACTGTATTTACACAATAATAAGCATCCCCCTGATTTTTAAGGCACAAAAAAATGCCTACAAATGCTTCTTTTAACAAACCTAACTTGTGACTGGAATCACTTCAAAATGAATATATTAAAAACCATGTTTTCTAGTGATTGGAACTCCACCACCCCAGAAACCTCAGTGACTCCCATGAGCATTTACATCAAAGAGGATTGTTGCAAAGTATTGTGTTGCCCTGTGCAGCGGACCCAGCGTTTTGATTGTTCTCTGGTTTTGACTCCTTGCCCATGTTCTTCGTTTTTGACTGTTTCGCCAGCCTATGGACTTTACTTCTAGACGTTAGAGCTGATATTGGGCCAATAAAAGCATATCTGCCCCCGGAACCGTTGTGTAAAAGAAAGAAAGCAGGACACAACGCAGAAGTGCACCACTGCATAAAGACAATGACTTGACTCCTAACTGGAAAAGTGGAAAAATGGACGCGTATATTTTTGTGCATATTAGAAATATGTGCATATAAGCACCTGCAAAGTTTTTGAGCGTCTGAAATTGGAAAAAGGGGTGCTTATATTGCATGAATCCATCACATATTGTATTTCTACACACAGAGTTCGAGCAGGTTGTTGGGTTTATGTGTGTTTTGTTCTCCACTGAGCCGTGCGGCTTTGTGTGTCCCAGCCTCGTCCCACAGAGCAGCTGACATGTGCTGACGCGGAGCATTCCACACGAGGAGGAGGAGGAGGATGATGATGAAGACTCGTGTCTCCTCGTTTCCACAAGCCTGTTTTTTTCTAATCCCTAACCACTTTAAAAACACAATTACAGATAATACCGGGAGATTTGCTTCTATCTAATCAATAATCACACACAAACACACACACACACACACACACACACAAGTGCTCTCTGTCTGTAAAACATTACTGATTTATCTTTTCCCATGCTGTGTGCGAGTCTGTTAGTGTGAGCATATGTGTGTGTCCGTGCATGTGTGTGAGTTTGTTAGTGTGTGTGTCTGTGCATATGTGAGAGTCTGTTAGTGTGTGTGTCTGCGCATATGCGAGAGTCTGTTAGTGTGTGTGTGTGTGTGTGTACTGTTGGCCTGATGCAGCCAGAGAGGAGACAAATGCAAAGTGACACTTGTGTGTGTAGACTGGTATTTGTAGTGACGCTTTGACCGCAGATAATAAAGTGTTCGCCCCGAGGTGATTCCAGCCGGCAAGCACACCCAATGAAACTCGCTTACTCAGAGTGTGTGTGTGTGTGTGTGTGTTGTGTGTGTGTGTGTGTGTGGAGGGGCGATTGTGTTTGAGAGTGTGTGTTTGGCAGGGGAGATTATACTGTGTGTGTGTGTGTGTGTGTGTGTGTGTGTGTGTTTCAGTGGTTTTGTGTGGAGAAACACTGTGAAACGCATCCTTCATATGTGTTTGTCTGAGTGAGATTCACCTTCAACGACAGAAGTCATAATGTGGTGGCACACAAAGGGTTAATTCCACGTTGAGCAACGCTTCCAATTGATCCAAACTGGTTTTAGTGAGCGAGTGCGTGAAAATTTGAGAAACATAGAAACAACTAAGACCTGGTTTATATTGTTTCTTCGTCTGCATAGTCCAATTTATAGTCTCTCTATCTCTCGCTGTCGCTCTCTCACGCTCTCTCTCTGTCTTTCTCTATCTCTCTCTCTCGCTCACTCGCTCGCTGTCTCTCACACACTCTCTCTCACTCTCTCTTTCTCTCACTCACTTTCTCTCTCTAACTCTCTCTGTCTTTCTCTCTCTCTCTCTCTCGCTCTCTCTTTGTCTTTCTCTCTCTCTCTCTTTCGCTCTTTGTCTTGCTCTCTCTATTTTGCTGTCTTTCTTTGTCTCTCTCTCTGTCTTGCTCTCTATCTGTCACTCTTTCTTTGTCTCTCTGTCTTTCTCTCTTTCTCTTTCTGTGTCTTTCTCTCTCTCTCTCTCTCTCACACACATACTCTCTCGCTCTCTCTCTTACTCTCTCACACACTCTCTCGCTCTCTCTCTCGCTCTCTCTCTCTCTCTCTCAATTAGAGCAGGAGCAACTGGTTAATTGTAGAGCAGCTGTCACATTCAGATTGTTGTTACGGCGACCGGGGGGCGGAGCTTGTAATTGCTGAGTAATCAGTGTCAGAGAAGAGCAGATGACACGGCCGTTAGCAACAGACAGGTAATGATCAGAATGTAACCGCATCTGATGACCCTTCTCTTCCTCTCTCTGTATGTCTGTCTTTCAACATCTCTCTTGCTCTCTTAATCCATCAATCTCTTTATTTTTCTCATTATGTCTATCTTTCTCTTATGCTCTCTCTCCCTCCATTCAGCCATCTCTCACTTTCTCTCCATCTCTCTGTCTCTCTAACTCGCTCTCTCTTCATCTTTCCGTCTCTGTGTGTTAGTTATTAAAATCAGCACTGTAAAATATCTTGCCTTCATTATATGATGAGCTTAATTTGAACTGCTTTCATCCTTCCGCATATTAATATGCATTTAATATTCAAGTGTAATGTTTAGTTTATTTGCGGGTTCATTAAACTGTCACTGTAAACATCGCCTGCAGAAGCGTGACTATAAATCCTGTTCCGCCGGGTTTCTCACAATCACTTGTCCTCTATCGCTTCTTCTCTCCATCCAACTGTCCGTCTCTGCACTGTGTTTTGTGGTTCTTTGCTGTCGTCTCAAAGTTCAGCAGCTTTTCGCTTCAATTTCATTCTTTCTCTTGGTTTTATTTTATAGTCGTTACTCTTCTCTCCCCCATCAAATGCTCTTTTCTTTCCTTGCATTCTTCATGAGGAAGAACCCCGTGATGGAAACTGAAGAGTTTTTACTAGTGATTAATTGGAATGTGACGCTCCGATAAAATTCTGTTACTTTGTGTCACATCTTCTCTTTCATCTCTGCATCATTTACTGCAGATGCTTCCCTGAGGACCACCCCTGTCTCTCTCTCTCTCATCCCCGTCACACTCTCAGATTCACACACACCCAGACTCACAGCTAATCAGAGGAGTGTTAATTGCGTGTTTAGGATTAAGCGTCCTCCTGCTCGCTCAAGGGCGTCGGGGAGTGTGAAGGACACGCGACGTATGGCTGCCGTCGTTCCAGACAACCAGGGCCTTTCCCAGCCACTGAACTGTAGCTGGATGGCAGGGAGAAGCGGAGATCAGGTCTTGTCATCCGCGAGTGTGTGTGTGGCGGTAATGAGAGATGGCATTTAGAGAAGTGACGCTCAGACACATGAGCACTCTGTGCCAACAGCGAGTGATTAAGAACAGAGGTCGTTCCGCTAATTATCCCCTCGCCATCCCGCTTCCCGCAATCTTCCCTCCCGCTCCAGCTCTCTCTGCCTGGCAGGGCGGCGGCGTTTGTTCGTGTGCCAGACATGGAAAAAGGAACAATGCACGAGTGAAAGCACGGGCTGATGCGAGATCGTCGGCCAGCACAATTGATCGCGGCTGTTAAACAACAACTGGGATCATTGGTGATAAATGGACCAGAACCGGGTTCAGGACATATCACGCACATTTCACCTGCGAATCACCACAAATCGCCACAACACATAGTTCCTTATTGATTTGTTGGCCGACCAATCATATTGTAGCTTTTTTTTTTTTTACATCTGCTGAAGTTGTAATCAACTGAGTTTGTTCCTCAGTCAGCACTGACTTCGAGGAAAATGAAAGAACATCCGCTTCAATAGTGTTTGCTCAGCGCCATCTGCTGACCGGGAGTCAGTTCCCGTGTTGCTCAAAGAAGGCCCTGCAGTTCTCCGCAAGTTTCAATTCGTCTCGCTCTGCTTTGTTTGTGAGATTGACTGAAGACGCATGGACGTTCTTGTTCTGGGAGAGAAACTGCTGCTTCCTCTGGGGAAATAATTATTGTGTACAAGTCTGTCGCATGTCGAGAGGAAGTGAGTGTGAAGCATTTGGCCCAGGAGGCGCTGTGGAATCACACTCAAGCAGACACCTGTTACAACTTCTGGCCCTCATCGTGCATGCATGCATGTGTGTGTGTGCGTGATGCGTATATTTGTGATTTATAATGCGAGAGCGACAGCATGCCACTTCTGACACCATGATTAGTCTTTGACATTAACCCAGTCAAAAATACTGTCAACATTCTAATGTATAGAACTGGCACGTCTTCACAATAAAATGTGCCGTGATAAAATTCCCCAAAATATGACTGCAATATACACCAATCAGGTGATGCCAAAGCAATTTTTGTGACAGAAGAGAGAGACACGTTTTTACTTTGTTTGAACAAAACAATTTGTTTTACTGTAGAAATTACCTGCTCTGTTAGTGCACATGGGAGTATTAGCTCAACCAGAGTATTTGTTGAGTCAGAGTATTAGTCTCAACTTAATATTAGCTGAACCAGAGTATTTGCTGAGTCAGAGTATTAGTCTCACACTAATATTATCTGATCCAGAGTATTAGCCGAACCAGAGTATTAGTCTCACCCTAACATTAGCTGAACCAGAGTATTAGGGCACAGGGTTTAACTGACTCTTTTTTTCCCCCTAATTTTTAAACATAGATGAATAATGGCCTTTTTTTTCAGACTTTTATTATTTTTTTCCCAATTCACATAACGACTTTGCTTTAGTCTCGAAAAGCGCTATATAAATAATAAACTTGAATTTGAAGTCTTATATGTGCCCGGGCACGGTTCGTTTGGTCGGCCCTGCCTAGTTTGGAAGTGTCGGGCGCGGATCGCTTGTATTGTGAGTGTGAAGTGTGCCCCAGCGCAGATCAGGAGGCGTGACTTTTAGGTGTGGGCGGTGAACCGGTATCAACGTGAATACCGGTATTGAGTTGTGACACGATATGGATTTTGCAATACCGTGGATACCGTGACAATTCATGAATTAGATTTTTATACAAGTAAATAAACACTTTAATACACTATAACACATTCGTTTCGTTACAACTACCGAAGACGACATGGAGACATACATGCTAATCGAACACAGAAAGCAGTGTAACAGACTGAATGAATAGATCCAGCTAAACCAGGGTATTAAGTATATCCTAATATCAGCGGAACCGGAGTGTTAGTCTGCTCTTATATTAGCTGAACCTGAGTATTACCCAAACCAGAGTATTATTCGCACCCTAACATTAGCTGAACCAGAGTATTACCTGAACCAGAGTATTAGTCTCACCCTAATATTAGCTGAACCTGAGTATTAGCTAAATCAGAGCATTAGTCTCGCCCTAATATTAGCTGAACCAGAGTATTACCTGAACCAGAGTATTAGTCTCATCCTGATTTTAGCTGAACCTGAGAATTAGCTAAATCAGAGTATTAGTCTCACCCTAACATTACCTGAACCAGAATATTATCCACACCCTAATATTAGCTGAACCTGAGTATTAGCTAAATCAGAGTATTAGTAAAACCCTAATATTAGCTGAACAAGAGTATTAGTCGCACCCTAATTTTAGCTTGACTGGAGCATTAGCTGAACCAGAGTGTTGTCCTCAACAACATATTAGCTGAACCAGCTGTGAGTAATATCACTGATTATAGTCACAGATAATGTCTACTATTTATACTGGACTCATCAAACCTGTGTATTAACTTGCGTAAGTATTAGCCACCAACTACGTTTAAAAAAAAAACAGTTTATATAATTTACTTTATGAGTGAATACACGGACAGAAAAATGATAACACAAAAATATTGTAGACTGTATGAAATCCCCTGTATGTTGGCCAAGAATCACATTTAGCATATTTTTAGTATGAGAGTGTGTATACAACATAAGGTTCTCAGGCAGAAGTAGAAGTACTTTCCTAGAGTAACCTAGGTAACGGCGAAAGTTCATTGGACATCAGTCAGTGTGATGTTCTCCAGGCCTGTCGGAGTGCTGTGATCCTGCAGGCTGTGAAGGGTCAGGGGTCGCAGACCAACAGCACGGAACCACTGAGAGCAGACGCTCCATCTTTCTGAAACATTAGCTGTTCTTTAATGATCACTTTCTCCCGCTGAGATGGAGTGAAGGGCGGAGAGTGACACGGCAAAGCGAGCTTTCCTGATTAAACCCAGCGATGATCAAAGATTGTCGACTCCCACCCTAACCCAGATCGGAAACTTGGCTCTGTATTTGCATTCAGACCAGCATCACCTCTTTGAAATCCACTTTTTTTTCCTGACGGCTTTGGATCCAGTGAAGTGAGGAAACTGTCAGTTGAGTTGTCGCGCACACACACACACACACACAACCCCACCCACCAGTCTGCACTGGCTGTCAGTGGAACATCAAAGAGCCGTGATGCTGATGTCACCAGGAGAGTTGACAGCGTCGGCCCTGCATCAGTCGGACAGATGCTTCCCGGCCCCCATTTCATCTGACCCATTTAGAACACCTCCAATTAGACTGTGACGGTGTGGAAATGTGCTTCCTTTCATCCGACGCCCAAAAGATGCCAGCAAACATACGCGCTTTAAACAGTTTGCAGACCCCACGGACCCCCGCGGCCCCAGGAACGCTTTAGAAGAGTTGTTGGACCGAGACCGAGGTTCGTCTGGGTGGCCTACATGAGTTTAATTTTAAAAAAGAATTGTGTTGAAGTAATCTGCATTTTTCAAATATACTTCGTAATGCAAAGCGTCATTCAAATTTTAATGGATTATTTCTCCTGAAGCCAAACATTAATTTTGAGTTCGAACACTATAAATGTGACTTCACCGCCAAAGTTTCACCACAAACACTTGGACTTTTGCTGACGCTGTAATAAATGAAAAAATGCTTTTCTTAATATAACTGTACATTGGGAGCGGGCCGGTCGTCATTTCTGCTGCTGATTTATCAGTTGTAAATTGAGTCGGTTCCCCTCAGCCTCTCTGTAGCACTGAACTAAGTAGCCATGAAATTGGCTGAATAATGTGGTTTAAATTCAATCTCACTGTGGCCCTTCACCTTCGCTCATCCTCTGCTTTTTCCTCTCCTCTGAGTCCCAGAAGCCTCAGGTTTCTCTGATACGGGGAACTTTGATTAGGCTGGAGTGACGTCCACCTCAAGGGTGCTCGGTCTTGTCTCTAGACCATCAGGCGAAAAGGCTTAGTGGGTTTTGTAGCCGTTTCTACCCGGCTGCGATTTTACTAGCATGTGGTTTTAATGGACGTCTCAATCTTCATGACAAAAGCTTCTCTTTCACGTTCTAGTATCGAGGCTGGTCAAATAAACCCGGTTACTTATTCCCATTGGGTGGAGACGTGGGAGGTGTAATGTAGGTCTGTCTCTTCTTTTGGAGATGGTCTGATTGAATAATTGAGAGATTGGCCCGGGCAAGGCTGAGACCTGCTGCGTTAAATCTCAGTCGTGTCAGTGCAATTAAACAAGCTGTTCCTCCTCTTTATTTGCCGCTTGTTCGCTCTCTTTTTGTCTCCCAGGGTAACCCAGTTCCGAACAAAAGGGAGACCAAATTAATTTCACAAAGCGCTGGTTTAATAATGCCGTAGGAGGCTGATTTCCAGTCTAAAACGAGCTTCTTTTAGATCCAGGAATAAACCATGGCTGAAAGGGACCGGAAGAAAACGTATTATATTTAAGATTATACATTAAAATACTCAGATCTGTTGTTATTAATGTAATAATAGTAGTAATGCGTTTGTGATCTAGTTGTAGCTTTTTTGTTGGGTTTTTTTTTTTAAGAAATACTTTAGAAATGATTCTCAAATCTTTTTTACTGGAAACGACGAACACACAGACAAAGGAATAAGGAAAGAGAGTTCATGTGATAAATAAGAAATACAAAAAGAAAATTGAAAGACCGACAGAGAGGTAGGGATCTGAAATGGAACAGAACGATAGAAACAAATGACGACAGGCAGATTCTTGTGTTTTCAAGTTAATGACTTGTTTAGTGTTTTATTTTTGTATGATCACTCTATGTGGGTTTAAAGAAGGTCTGTTTTAGCTGTAGTAAAGTGATCCATCAGGCAGAGTTGCTCATGAGAGAATTTACACTTTCTATGGATGGAGGTCTTTAGCAAAGCTGGACATCTGGTAGAACATTTTTGATGTTTTATAAGTGGCATACTTCCAAATAATAGCTCCAATAAACCTGCTTTGAATGTAACTACATTTGTACGTGATGCTGCTCAACACACAGACAGTCTGGTATGTTCCTGGATATCTAGACTGATAATGGTGGTCTTCTGCTCTTGCAGGTGAGCTGACGGTCCCCATGCCTTCCCCGCGCTACCCCAGCACAGCAGAGCTGGACGCGTATGCGCAGAAAACGGCCAACAACCCGCTGTCTATCAAGATTTTCCCCACCAACATCAGGGTTCCTCAACAGAAGCACCTTAACCGCACCGTGAACGGATACGACACCACTGGACAGCGCTACAGCCCCTACCCCCACCTCCACACAGGGGGCTACCAGGGTCTTCTGGCGATTGTTAAGCTGTCGTCGTCTTCATCATCATCATCCTCATCTTCTTTTGTGCCCTTGACAAAGAGTGTTTTGAAAAACTCAGAGGGCAGGAGGACTAAGCTGTCTCCAGCACAAATCGCAGTGGCTCCTTATCCGCCTCCCAGCAGCAGCAGCACTTTAGCTCAATGCCACGGACAGATCGTGTACCACACAGGGCCTCCCAAACCCCTGGAGGCCAGCACTCTGTCAGTTCCTCCTAACGTCACTGTGGCTAGCTCTGTGATTCCTGTGGGTGGTGGACGGGCACTGAATCTCCCTCCTCAATCAAATCTTCCCTCGATCCAGAGCATCATCTACCAGATCAACCAGCACTGCCAAGCTCAGGCTCTGCAGCAAGTGTGTCAAAACGGAACCACCCCAGCAGCAGTTCCACCAAACCCGAGCCCTTCCAAACAAGGAAACTCCTCAGGCGGGAGCTATGTCAGCAGTCTAGCTCCACAGGGAAACATGACATATTCAGGGACCTTGCTACCAGGGCACAACGGGGAGGCCATGAAGGCCAGCGTGTATCCTGAAGGTATGGACTACCTGCTGTGGCAGAAACAGCAGGTGCAGCAGCAACAACAGGCGGTTTTAAGGATGTACAGCGCAGGAAGCGGAGGAGGTGCTGTCAGCAAGTCTCCGGAAAGCTGCGCTCCTGGAGGATCCATCATGCTGAGCGGGGCGCAGGTCTCCTCCTCCAGAGGTTACCCCATGACGGCCAGTACCAGTGGCGGTGGCAGTGGCCTGGAGAAGGTCAGCTCCTCGCCGTTGAACTGTGTGGGGATGCACGGGAACTTTTCCGTCGGTCAGTACTTTGCCCCCCCTTGGAACAGTGTCCTGGTGACCCCAGACAGCGACTGCTACAATCCTCAAGAATTACCTGGAACTACAGCTTTGCCGGTTACGGGCCACAGAGATTTGGCTTTTCCACACCATCACCAACACCCCCATCATCATCACCATCATCACCACCACCACCACAATCCAACCATTGACAGCACTGGTGGTCTGTGTTGCAGTTTGACCAGTAAAAGCCTGTGCAATACGTCAGTGTTGAGCAGCAGTCTGCAGTCTCTGGAATACCTGATCAATGACATTCACCCACCCTGCATCAAGGAGCAGATGCTGGGGAAAGGGTACGAGACCGTGTCTGTGCCCAGACTTTTGGACCATCAGCACGCACACATCCGGCTTCCTGTTTACAGATAAGGAGCGGCGGGGACCGACCGAAAGATCCATTGGAAAATCTTTCATCACAAACTGTTGCCGTTGTGGATTTGTTTGCAGAGAGAGAAGTTTGGTGATGCTGCTCAAAGCAGCACTTTGAAGATGCGAAATAAAACATGACGGACAACCGGCCAGAAAGCCGTCTGTGCCTCCCGGCTCAGAGCTGCGGAGAACGGTGTGGCTCCGAAACAGGACAAAGCAAGATTCCGAAAGTAAATTCTGTGATGATTTAGATTTTGTTTTCCCTCTTGCCAGGGGGGTTTTTGATTATTTGTGATTTCTTTTTTTTCTTTAATGATTTTGTCAGACTATTGCTGTCATTTGTTTTTATGGTTTTAAATGAAGTGGAAATGGCCTCCTCTCCCCTCCCCTTGTCACTACTGATATAATGATGGTCTTGATCACCGTGGCCATCAGGAGAACATTAAACACTGTAAGAGAGAAATGGTACACGCACGTTTCAACGCCAAATTGGCAGCAACTACTAGGCTGCTCTTGGGGGATTTGTTTGGTCCGGGTGGCTTTTGGATATTTGAGAAGCCTCTTGACTGGGTCATTTTTGGGTACTGGGGTGGTTTGGGGCAGGGTAAATTGGTCATTATTTGGGGTTTGTTAAGACATTATTTTTGGGTACGTTCAATTTCAGGGTGGTTTGGTTTTTTCAGGAGGGGTTGGTTAAATTAGGGTTGATTTGGAATGCACTACGACTGGGATTATTTTGGGGTGGTTTTGGTTCAGGTTAGGATGCGTTCGTGTTATTTTTGAGTGGGTTTTGGGTATGTTAGTTTGGGGTTATTTTTGGTTAGGTCAACGTGGTTTATGTTAGGTAAGGGCAATTTTGCAGTTCTTTTTACAGTTGCTGGGTCAGGGTGATTTGTGTTGAGCTGAGATTATTTTAGGGTGGGTTTGGGTTATTTCTGTTGGATCAGAATTAGAGCTTCTTTAACATTTCAGTTGAAATCTGATTTGCGTCAGGTTAGGGATGTTTTAGGGGTGGTTAGGACCAAGGTCGAACCCAAACAGCGCAACATTAATGGCTCTCTTCAGTGAACAGATAATGACACGCAGTCCTGACTTGCAGTAAGATTGTTTTGCTGTAAATTGCACTGCTTGTTGTGCGAATAATGCGCAATACTCCTGGAGGCTTATGAGAAGATAACTTTTGAATATAATGTATTTAAAGAACTTGAAGGCTTGAACCTATTTTTTTCAAATCTATATATTTGTAGTATATACGATGCATCGGCTGCTAAGGAAGTACAAGTGTAAAATACTTAGGTTAATATTATTATTGTTTGATTTTGTTTTGTGCGGTGTAGTTCTTGCAGAGGGCTCCAGGGGCAGATGTTTCGCAACTCTGCGCATTGGAAAAGTTCTGAAATGAGCTTTCGATTGAATCTCGCTCTGAATTGTGACTGTGAGGCTCGGGCCGGGTCGGACTGACGGGTGCCGTCGCTGACCGTTCAGCTTTTTTTTAAACGATAAAAACAATCAATGTGGTGCCTCCGGAGAGGGGACGAGCGTCGCCGCAATTCCAGCAGGGCTTGTCTCAACACTGAAATATTTATTCCGACTGTGACTTTTCTGTGAATGTACTGCACTTAGGTTACGGAGAAGACTGATGTCTTGTGGGACAGACAGATTGGACGTGCACAGCGGTCCCCGGCATTAAATTAGCTTTTTTTTTTTGACAGCCAGATTTCGGTAAATTGATTATAGAAACGCAAAAGAGGCGACGGGGGTTTTCTGTCGGAGGCAAACGCTGACTACAGTCTAGATTTATGAAGTGCAATTATTATGACTGTATTAACGGTTTTGTTTTCTGAGCTTACACCAAAAAAAAACATGTAAAACTACAGCATTCCCAATGTACCACATACTCATTCCCTTCCTGTTTTGAGGTGCGAAATAAAATGACTTCAAGAAAATCAACCGTCTTCCTGTTGAACTGTGTTTTGTTTGGTATTAGTTGAAAAAGTTCAATATGCAGTGGTACCCTAACTTATGAATGTTCTAGATAACGAAAATACTGAGTTCTGGGAGAGGAGCGCGTCTTTTGCATTTTCGCAGAGCGAAACGTCTCTCGGCACGAATTTTGTAAGTCGGGTACCACTATATTCTACAAATTTAACACTGTATGAGGAACGTGGTCCAAATGGAGCATAAGGGCTCTGTCACAGTCCATAAGCGTTGGACCCACATGCACAGAATGGATGAGGAAGCAGGAGGTAGAATAACACAATGGCTTTAATCAGAGTCGGGCAGGCAAGTGATCATCGACGGTAGGCAGAATTAGCAGAGACAAGGCAGGGGTAATCCAAATAACAGGCAAAAGTTCGGCAACAGATAATCCACAACAGGTCCAGAATCGGCAGGCAAAAACGAGGGTCAAGAAACAAGATCAGGGTCAGCAAAAAATACAGGACAGGACGAGACTAGGAAAAACGCTGGAGAGCTGGCATAGAGCACAGACAATCTGGCAAATAACACAGGGAAAAGATCATCCTTAAATACATGAGTTAACAAGCAATCATGAATGGGAAACACCTGGTTACAATAGATCGGTATAGCAAATAGCAAATACAAGATGGCCGCGGCATAATAGCTTCAACATCAAAGTCCGATCGCGGCTTCAAGATAAAAGTCCGTGGTCACGTGACTTGGGATCCATGACAGGCTCTTTCTACTCAGAAAGTCAAGATATATATATAGAGCTTTGGACTTACTGTAAATACAGTATCTTTTCCATTTAACGATGGACAATGGACATTTTTATTTTTTTAACTGACTCTTTTTCCCTAATTTTTGAACACGGATAAATAATGGACATTTTTCTTTTTAAAGACCCCAATCCTAATCCTAATTCTTTCCCCTAATTCGCATAGCGATTTTGCGTTGGTCTTGAACTAAGAAAAGTGCCATATAAATAAACTTTAACTTCTCTATTCCATCTTTCGTTACAGTAAATAACTTTTTATATATTACACTGTATTTCCGTTTACTTCAACCTCTTTCCTCCTCCTCCAGCATCATGTTGCTGAACCAGCTGGACACACAGACGGATTGGTGCTTGGAACAATAGGCTTCTTAGAGTTTACAGGAATTAGAGCCCTTATAGAATCTCTGAGCACCTCTCATCTTCTTTAGCTTAAAGACATATGGACCCTCACCGGCTGAGTGATGCTTGTATTCCAGGGATTATGCTCAGATGTGCTGGAACAGTCTGACGTAAAGACTGGAGGAGGTCGAGGGCTGAGAGCAGAAGCAGGAACCATCAGGATAATTATTATAATAATTATACAGGATAATAATATCTGTGATCGGTGGCAGGATGGGCAGATCAGACCCTGAAGGAGAGCGAGAGGTTGTTACCTTTGCTCCGTCTCATTACACATTAGATATCAGACGTTCTTCTCCAGTGTAGTGGCGTTTCACCCAAATCGACTCACAGAGTGAGGAGCAGAAGCAGCACATCGTGTCAACGCTTCATCGCAACTGTCTGCCGCCATCTTGCACGTGGTGAGGCCGAAACGGCGAGACACATCAGATCACATGAGGCGGTTTAACACGGATCTCAGCGCTGGACGGGTTTCTCTTACACACTTAAGGGGGATTTTGTTGTCACTTATTCACTGAAATGGAAGAGAGAGTCAGAACATCCTATTAACAGATCTATATGTGGCCTTTCATTCAACACGCTGGCTCTGCCTCTCTTTGTCTCTCTCAAAGGGTCTTCATTCTCTTGCTCTCTCTTTCTCTCAAGGGGTCTTCATTCTCTCTTTGAAGGGCATCAGTCTGTGAGGGATAGACAGGAGAGAGAGAGAGAGAGAGAGAGAGTAATAGAGAGAGTGAGAAAAGCCTATAATCCCTCCGGTTCAAACCCGGAGCTTGTGACCCTTCAAATGTGCAGATGAGACCAAAAAAAAATACTAGAAGTGCAGCTAAAAGCCTCTGTTCCCCTGCATCTCTCAGAGAAGAGAATCTCTGGCCTCACACACACACACACACACACACCAGCTACATTTGCAGGCAGTTGTGGTCCAGCAGCTTTGAGGTTGCAGGTTCACTAGTAAGAAAGTCCCTGGTTTAAGCCTGCCCACTGCTCCTGGTGTGTGTGTGTGTGTGTGTGTGTGTGTGTGTGTGTGTGTGTGTAACTTCACTGAATGGGCAATTTTGATACGGCTCTTAGCAGCCAAACTGACACACACACTTCCTCACACTGCAATCAATTGACATTCAAATGAGCTGTAATAACAGTAATTAAATGATCACGATTAGTCACATTTGTTTACTGTAGTAAACAACACTTTTCTTGTCATTGGTTGTCAGAATAAGATGAACTTTTGGATATTTTGGAGGAGAGGTGTATAGAGTACCTGAAAACAATACTTGAGTGAAAGTATCTTACTGTAAAATTACTCCACTACATGTCACCAATTACAAGAAGACTTAAAAGTCGTAGAAAGTATCCAGTTATAACAGAACTTAAGTATTTTACTTGTACTGAATTTTGGCTCAAAAACACCAAGAAATGTGAAAAACAAGAAACTATGAGGATTTTTTTTCTTATATAGAAATTATAGCGAACATGTATTCGCTATACAAATACAGCAAAGTAACAGCAGAGTACAGATACTGAATCACAAGTGTAGTCAAGTAGAGAGTAAAAGTTATTATATTTTTGATGCTCAGTACAAGTACAAAGTAGACATAAAATATTTAAGTAAGAAAATCCACAAAGTACTTTACACCACTAGTTTGGAGTGACAACATTTTGTGGCTTCTACATTTTGAGTAATAAGTGGCTGGTCAAAGAGGAGGAACGTTTCTGTAAAGGCGTATATTTCCGCTCCTCTGACAAACGGAGATTTTTCGACAGTTGATATAAGGCCGATAGTAGCGGCCTGTAAAGAGTCTGTGCTTTGTCAGCAGAACTCCACCGGTCTCCTGCAGATGAAAGAGACGGGAGGGAAAGAGCTTTGTATTCGTCACTAAATTGGATTAAAGCTTTAGCTGGCATCATTTGTGGTAATGTATGCAGAGTTAAACACTCGTGGAGCTTCACGCGCTTCTGGCCAATGCTGCTATGCTGTTGCTCTGGCGTCTGGAGATTATCTTCCTTCCTTTCTTCCGCCGTCACTGCTGGATTGTTGTGCTGCGTTCACACAGAGAGAACATCAGTGATGGAGCTGCTCTTCTGTCTCAGACTCATGACAGACGCCTTGAAAGACGCACTTCTGCTGTGTAGAGACTGTGTCGTCTCACATGCACTTTAACCACGATCACTCGCTTTCTTCCTCTGTTTCCCTCTGTGCCCATCACCATCTACCTTTCTGTTTCTCGCTCCGTCTACTGTCTCCCTCACGCTTTCTGTCTGTCTGTATTAATGTCTTAAATACTATTACTTAAATATTTTTGTCTACTTTGTACTTGCACTGAGTATCAAAGATATAAGTATCTTTTACTCTGTCTGTCTCCATCACTGACTCTTATTTTGTCTCTCTGTTTGTCTCTCAGTCACTGTCTCACCCTGTCTCATTCACTCTCTATCTGTCTGTCTCTCAGTCACTTTCTTTGTGTCCTTCACTCTCTCTCTGTCTGTCTCTCACTCAAGTTCAAGTTTATTTATAAAGCGCTTTTTTAGTCCAAGACCAACGCAAAGGCGCTGGTCTCGACAACGTGGACACGGCGCCGGCGACTCCTCCGGCAGGGATGTGGATCACTCAGGACCTCGGCAGGGGAGTGAAACGAGAACTATTAGCACTTTGAAGAACAAAATCTATTAGCACTTTGAAGGGCTCTAAGATAATAATAGCAGTGATGCTTTGGTGTGGGTGAGGTTCAGTTCCGGGCTTCTACCTACTGCTGCCTTACTATTAGTTAATATTAGTCACTGAATATTTTGCTATTACAGTTTTAAATTGAAGAGATGGGTCTTGTGGAAATATAGATTTGCGTATCATCAGCATAGCAATGGAAGCTATGTCCATGGCTTCTGATAATATCTTCTAGTGCAGGGGTGCCCACACTTTCGGTTTGCGATCTACTTTTCAAATGACCTAGTCAAAGCGATCTACCGGCTATAAATAAATA
>SOMO01000017.1:875124-888349 GCA_028128575.1 Paedocypris carbunculus | reverse complement strand
AATTGAACCTTTATTAGTCCCTCATGGGGAAATTTTTTCTCTGCATTTAACCCATCCGATCAGACACGAACTCGGAGCAGTGGGCAGCCACGGTGCGGCGCCCGGGGGGCATGTGGGGGTTCAGTGTCTTGCCCATGGACACTTAGTTGACATTTAATGTTTGTTAAACCATTAATTCTTATAAGATTCATTAATCATCAAAAAGATAGAATCGTTTTTGGACCGAATTTCGTACAGCTATAAATATGTTTATACCTTATCTTCTACTGAACGTGCTGGATTATCACACATCTCTAGGCTTTCCTCTTTAGGGTCCTTGCCATCGCGGCAGGTTCTACAGAAGTTCATGCCACTAGTAACCACCTTGTCCCAGGGTTTGAGTGAGTGCAGTGGTTTAGGCAGGAAGTTCCAGTTGCGGAGAAGTGGGGGCAAGAATCGTGGACAATGGCTCTGCATGAGATTCACCAACAGCACAAAAATGGCAAAAGCCATCACGGGAACCCCAACTCCAACCAAAACCTGCCACCCAGCGATGGAGAGGCCAAGAACGGAGAGGGGGAAGAGCAGGAACATCAGGATGATATACAGCGCTGCAAACCAGCGATACTTGGCTGTCCGGTCTCCCAGGGCTTTGGCCATTCGGATTGGGATACGGGTGAAAGGAATGGGATACCAGAGGAGGATGCCGCAGATGTTGAAGAAGAAATGGCAGAGTGAAATCTAAAAAGTTAAAGGGTGAAGATTATCGTTCAGAAAGACAAACATGTTTTTTTTCCAGAAAGGAAGCAAGTAAAAACCTGTAGTGAGTTTGCCAGCGTCTCTCCAGGACTGGCCAGAGCAGCTAGAATAGCTGTGGTTGTTGTGCCAATGTTGGAACCTAGTGTCAGTGGATAAGCCCTCTCAATGCTGATAACGCCAATGCCTAAACAGGAAGCAATAACACACTTTACAATTATGGGCAAAATCATTTAATGAAGATGAACAAGCCATAGGCGAGTGAATCTCTACTGACCTACGAGCGGAGTTATTGCAGAGGTGAAGACTGAGCTGCTCTGAACAATGAAGGTCATTCCTGCTCCAACAAGGATGGTCAGGTAACCCGTGATCCAGGCGAAGGGGAAGGGGAAATCTGTGCACAGATACAGGCACGTCAAAACGAATATCAACTGAACCACATCAGTATCAAAAAAATATAAAAATGTTTTAAAAAGTATTAAGGGTGTGAAAACAACATTGTTTTTGTAGACTTTTGAGACTAGTATTAGCTCCCGAGTTGCATAATGATAAACACAAAAGGTCCTGCTAGAGCAATGCTTTTGACACCTAAACTACTTAACCCTCCTGGAATCTGACCTTATCAACAAGATTGCTAACAAATCTCTACTGTGGACTCACCTGTGTTGAGCACTTTCTTGATGACCACTGCCACATGACTCTTCAACATGGAGTTCAGCAGCTTCACGATGAGAATGAGACAGGTACAGAGAGTCAGCAGAGACAGAGCCAGAAGAATCCCTCCGACAGCCATGTCAGAAAGAGAAGCAGACACAAACATGTGTGGACCTGAGGAGAGAGGGGAGAACATTAGAAGGAGAGATGAGGTTTCTTAAGTGACAATGAAAGTTTTTTGTTTATAAGCTTATTGTGTTTATAAGCCTATCCCTACCCCAAACCCTAAAATTTACACTAAACATCACAATGCTAATTATTTGTTCAGAATTAAAACCATGTTCAGTAATCTCAAGCCGTTAAAAAGTTCAGATTTTGAAAAATAATCCACTCATGTTTTTGGCAGTTAAAAACAGGAAAACTCACATTTGTCCAAGTTGATTGTTTCAGTTTGTTTCTGTTGAGTCCAGAACTTGCCATTATCCTCCCAGCATTTGGCTTTGGAGGGGCAGTCCTGAAGCCCAGGGATTGTGACATTCACTAAATTCTGAAATGAATCAAATAACAAACATTTTAGATTACATTTGTATTACACTTTACATTTCAAAGAAACCTTACACGCTGCAGCGAGAAGGTACAAATAATTGGAAGTAATTAAAAACAACTTTCTAAAAGTTCCTAAAAGGTTTTATGAACGTTTTTTGTCTCTGGAAATGCAAGACTGCCTAGACCCTGTCCAGCAAAAAGGTCAAGGCGGTTAGAGGTGGTGGAACATCTGTGCCCTCTCCTTAGGTCCTGGCCAGCGCAGTTTTTAATGTGCTGGAGCTTAAGTAGGCATCCGCTAGGAATTCCAAAAGGGAGGGTATTGCTGTACTCCAACATCAACTTCTCAGCAGAGGGATGAGCGAAGTTTAGCAATGTATATGAGGTGGAGAAAAGGTTTGATGTGTGCGGCCAAAAACACGTTTCTATACAACCATTGCTTTATGTTCTCCAGGCAAACCTGAAATAGAGATGCCAGAGTTGAACGCAGTGTTGAGTCCGTTTTGATGTGTAAAATGTGAAAAATGGTGGTCGGGCAGTTGTGGTCCAGTGGTAGGGGCCATGGACTCGTGTCCAAAAGGTCGCTGGTTCAAATCCCCCCTACGGCTGCAACTGAGTGTCCTTGGGCAAGACACTAACCCACATCGATCACTGCTCTTGTGGTAGATCGTGGCCCTGATAATTGCCCTACGGGGATAAATACAGTGCATAAAAAAAAAAAAAAGAGACCCCTGTGGATCTCTTAATTGTTCTTAATTGGTTTAAAAGGATTTCTGATAATTTCTGAACCAGAAGAGGAACTAGTAGAGTCCAAAGAGAGACTGGATTTAAAAGAATAATCAGAACTTCTTTCTGAGAGATTCTAATAATCCATCTATACTTCACATTGCCAGTCACAACACAGTTTTGTCCAACAAGACCTTGAAATTGAGTTTTAAACACACCTAAAAGTAGTAGTGTTAACAATAAAGAATGTAGATGTCACAGAAGAAAAAAAGGCAACATTCATTTTTTTACGTTCAACTAATCTGAAGAGGTGACTAATGAGAAAATGCAAATTTCAGATCTCTCACCGTGATTTTTTTTGTTTTACACCAGATTTTAATAAGACTTTTGTTTTGGGCTGCTGGGTTTCCAGTGGCAATGCCACGAATAACCGAAGAGTCCAACTGAAAACAAGAAAATCCAATGTACAATAAAAGATGTGAGTACAGAATGACTGAATGAAATAAAAATCAATATCGATTCATAAAATGGATTAACCAAGCAAGCAGTTGGGGACCTACCGCAATGATATTTCTTGTGAGGGGTTTAGTGATGACCTTTAACAGATCTGGCGCCTTTACACCAGTCTGGATGTTAAAAGAGTTGATCACAAGTTTAGTGAGTTTGTAGAGGAATCCTGAAAGAACCTCGACCGGCAACAGTATCAGCACAGAAAGCCAGTTGAAAAAGTCATGGATGGTGGCGCCTGCAAAAGCCCTGTGAAAATCACAAAACACGTCAAACACAATAGGGAAATGAGGTTATGCATGTAACAAAGATGTTCCCTTGTCATTGCATCAAATGCCAACACTAGGGAAACCCTCATAAGGGTAGTTCACATTCACAGGGAGATGATATACTGTATTTGGAAAGTGTGAGACAATGCACTTGAGAGTTATTCTTAGAGGGAAGCCTTTGAATAGGACAGATTACTGTAACTTCAACACTTTTATCCAAAGTGACTCAAGAACACTTTGCTGGTCTAGGATTCAAGTTCAAGTTATTTTATATAGGGCTTTCCTCATTCCAAGACCAACTCAAAGTGGATATGTGGAATTAGGAAAAAACAAAGTCATTTACAAATGTGTATGTCCGTGTTAAGACCATGACTATGACCAGTGAGCAAGCTACAATCGTGACAGTGGCTAGGAAAACAAAACCTCTCTGGCGGGGTGAGCCCTTAGTCTCAACACCAATGAAGGATCGACATTTTTCTTTTCTTTATTTTACTCTTTTCTGTAACCCCAATTTTTGAACACAGATGAACAATGGACATTTTCTTTTTTAAAGACTACCCCCCCCCAATTCCACATAGCGGCTTTGCGTAATATATATAATATTGCGTTATATAGTGACTAATAAAAGCACTATATAAATAAACTTGAACTTGAAATAAACTTGAACTTGCACTGTTCCATGCATTAGAGTTATGTGTGATACTACTCAGGAGACATGACGTCCATTCAGCCTCAAAAACCATCACACAAAAGATTTTATACTCTATGAATGGCAGAAGTTCAAGTTCAGTGCATTTGTTGGGCGCTTTTCACAGTTACAACTGTCTCAAAGCGCAGAAGAGACTGGAAATCATTTAGTCAAGTTCTCTATGCTATTTTCCCCATCACTCTCAAAGTCATGGAACCTAACCTTGCAGTATAAAGTAGAGACAGTCTTGGTCAAATAAAGAGGACGCTCTGCTCATATAATTCCCAACTAAAGCACTCCTTCGGGAAGGAAATGGGTCTTTCTTTGACACCGTGTTGGCTGTCACTGTGGTATTGTGGTGGCAGTCACTTTGTCCACCCGAAACAGGGAACACAGGAGCTTGGTAAAAGTAGGCATCTAACCTACTTTTAGGTTAGATTACTTTAATGATCTTTTCGGTGGTTCTCCTGACCGACTAATAGATGAACTTCAGTTAGTTCAGAATGCGGCCGCTCGATCATTGACCGGAACAAGAAAATGTACGACCATATTAGTCCAGTGTTAATGTCACTTATAAAGCACTAAACGGTCTAGCTCCTCTGTATCTCAGTGAGCTAATTACGTATTCCAACGAGACCGCTGCACTATTAAAACTCAGACCAGCTTGTAAGAACAAAAATGAGAAAAACAGAATTGAATTCCTTGATGTTGATATTCAACGTTTTGTTCCGTATAGCGAAAATATTTCAGATCTGGGGACGAAAAAGTAGCGGCAACACATTTCCTTACTTGGGTTTATTGCTATCTAGGACATTCTTAAGTCGGGGTACTACTGTACTTTAAAATGTCATTTTACCTGCGGAACTCATTGCGATCTCCAGCTTGTATCGTTGCCACTATGGTGTTTGTCACAGAAGTGCCAATATTGGCGCCCATGATTATTGGCACAGCTGATTTCACCTGCAAGACTAAAAAATCAAGAATGATAAATGAATAGTATTTTATATAGTATACTATATATCATGCATTAAATGTAACAAAATATGTAAATACCATAATTCATAAAAAAAGAATACAACTTTATTAATTCGATATGTGCACACACACGTAGAATTGTGGTTATACAAACAATGTATAATGTTGTTAGACATGGTTTATATCTTTTGACTTTAACATAAAGTAAGTCACAAACCCAATTTAACAGGTTGCATTTTTCAATTATTTTTGTTGTGCAATTATTACTAGTGTACAACCTCTGGATGCAAATAATTTACTTACAGTATTAGCAGTGTTCAGAAAAGCTCAACAATATTGTTTAAAGCATCACCTTGCAGGTTTGCCTTCTAACCTACGTTCCTACAGTAAGTTGGAGATAAGACTGATTGCAGCTTGTAGCTGTTGTGCACGGTGGAATATGTTGTCTTCTGCTGAGGGTTCTTGAGGGGTTTGTGCACTGCTGTTGGGGTCTAGTGGGGGATTCTTAAACTCTGTACTCGCTACAAGAGCCACTTGCTACAAGAGTAAAATAGTTGCTGGGTAGCGGTGTTCCTCAGGCCGTGAGAAGAGTCAATGATGCATGATCAGTGCAGCTGGATAATTATTTCACTAGTAAACAATCTGGTTAAGAACATAAAAATTTGAAAGCAGTGTTCAGGGAGAAGTTTAGTTTTGTTGACCTCCATCCACTTTGTTTCATTGACCTCCATTCACTTCTGGATCTAGCTTCTCATCTTGATCAGCGCACACACCACTAAATGAACGACTTATTTTCTGATGTTACTTGATAGTGTTGAGTCATTTTTAAGAGTTGTTCAAAATTAACGAATCGTTCATGAACTGAACGTGTCTCGTGAATACAATTTTTCATTGGTTCATAAGGAGAAAAGAACAAAAACTGCAGCAACGTATAGATTTAGATTTACATATATTTACATCGAAGGATTTATTTAGGTAAAGTTTGTAAATTCTTTATTCATCACTGCAAGAACCCAGATACTGTATACATAAATATATATTAGGTTCATAGATTCACAAATGTGAAATTTCTGTAAAAAAATCACCACAATTTCCGTGGTGTAAAGTACTCAAGTAAATGAGCTTTGTTTCTTTAAATACTTTGCACATACAAGCTAATTTGTACTTGGACTAATACAGTATACAAAACATAAGCTAAGTTTACTCTCTACTTGACTACATTTGAGATTGAGTATCTGTACTCTTTACTCCACTACATTTGAATGGACACTCACCGTTACTCGTCGCATTGTATTTGCGTTGTGCGCGAGAAGGGTCGACGAGGCGATATCGCCATCTGCATGGTGTTAAAGGTACTGGATGCTATTTATGAGCTAATCTACACAAACGTAATTTAGAGGTGGCACTTCTTTGAACATTTGAGTTTGACTTTGATTTATTCACTCAATTGAGCTGTTAAATTTCATTGATTTTCTTCTTTTTAACATGCCTTGGTGGTTTTTGAGCCAAAATATCAGTACAAGTGAAATACTTAAGTTCTTTACTTTATGACTTTGACTCGAGTCTTTGGTGACTTAAAACTTGTAATAATGAGTAATTTTTACAGTATGGTGTCTGTACTTTTACTCAAGTATGCTTTTCTCTTTACTCAGCACTCTTTACACCTCTAGCCATAATGACACTGAGTAGTTTCTTAATTTTAACACACAACTGCGTCATCCATCTTTATCACACAGAGCATTAGAAAGGGAATATGAAAGCCATACAGAATGAATAAACTCGTACTCACTTCCAGAAGACACCATGCTGACCACTACGGAAGTAGAAGTGCTTGAGCTTTGAACGAGAACAGTGACCAAAATCCCAATCACTAATCCAGCAACAGGGTTGGACAGAACTACATTATTCTGGAAGATGTCGCCAACTGTCTTTCCTGTCCAGTGACAAAAACCAAAGCGTGTCAGTTTCACATTTTAGTTCTATTCAAATTCCACATTTCACTTTCAATGCAGATATCTGAAGATCCTTAGATTAACGAATAAAGAATTTAATTATAGTAGTAGTAAAATGTGAGTGTGTACACACGTGCACACACACATCAACATTTTTCTTGTCTGGTAGAATTAAAATGAAAACAAGATCGGCCATTTTATTTAGTCTCTCCACACATGATGTCTTAACCTAATGAAATCACAAATTGCTGCATCAACAAATGCAGCACGGAAAATGACACGTTGGTGTTTTTCCATTCAACAAAATTTCCACCAGATCAAGCCAAAAAAATGAATTCATACAAAGAAATCAGAACATTTAAGTTGAGTCATAATAAATGTTCTATTGACAGCATGCAGATAAGGTGCAAAATTGTATAAAACTTATTTGAAAATCTGAAATCTGTCGGTATGAAGACTATAAAGGCTTCTCATTACCCAGGAAGCCACAGGATATATATAGTTTTCGATCAGGAGCCACTGCGTAGTCATGGGGGGAAGAGTTGCCACACTTTACACCCCACAGGACACAATGTCTGGAACCATCTTCACCAATGACTTTGTAATGTTAGCATGCCAGAGGAGTCGGGTTCTCCCTAGGTTTTTTCCTCTCACCCCGCCATAGAGGTTTTGTTTTCCTAGCCACTGTCGCAAGCTAGCTTGCTCTTCTGGTCATAGCCCATACTGTCGTCTCAACACTGATGAACAATGGACATTTTTCTTCTTTAAAGACTATATTAGACTAAGATTTATTTACAATAAAGATTATCTCTCTATTTTATCCCTAATTCCGCATAGCGACTTTGCATTGATCTGGAACTAAGAAAAGCGCTATATACATGTGAACTTGAAGTAAAAGTTCGAGCAAGTAAATTCGAGTTCGGTGCACTGCGACACGCCCACAACATCGGTCCTTCTCTAGTACACAGGCAAGAAATAAGTTCAAGAAAATCAAGAGCATGATAGCAGCCGGACTAGAAGGCATCAGCTTCAGACTCCTTAAGTTCTGAATGGAACAGTCATGGAACACAAGCTGAGGATGTCCGGAAGACGTCCTGAGTGGTACCGGTGCCCAAATCAAAGACCCCAGCAGCTTCAGACCAATAGATGTCACACCCCATCTGTGGATGACACTGGAGAAACTGGCCCTGGGCGAGGCTTCCTATTGGCTCTCTTCCTTTTTTAGGCATTTCACACACTTTAGATTAAAAATAAAAACTATAAAAAAGCTCCTTAATAAATTAGTAATTTGGACACAGAGCTAGACCTGTAAGAATTCTCTTCCATTCTGGACCAGGACTCTTAACTCACTGCGTGCAGTGTTGTTTATGTTCAGTTATGTTCATTAATAGATGTGTGTTTATATGTGTTCTCTCTGCTCTTTACCTCCAACCAATTGAAAAGCAGAAGTCATAATGTCCAGCGAGCAGACGAACAAGTAGAGCAAAACCAGCAGAACTATCAACTTCACGATGGGTTTCACAACACGGAGAACTTTTCCCTTCATGTCGAGATCTGTGGAGGAACATCACAGACAAAGAGTGGAACACGTGTCTCCTCCAGCTCGGCTGCTCCTTTTGGGTCCGCGCTCTTACCGGACCACTTCTCTCCCGTGACCCGGAGCTCGGGCAGATCCCACGGGTCCACGAAAGGTTCAGGCTCATTTTTCTCCTCTGGCTCCTCAGTGGACATAGTTTCTGGTAAACGGTTTCTGTTACACAAACATATCAATTTATTAAAATTGATGATAAATCAAATGAAATACATCAATATAAAGTACATTTTTTGTTAGTAGCACATGCAACTTTTGCTTTTCGTCTTAAAATATGTTTTTGCTAAGAGTTATTTGCCAAAACACAAAATTCGATGGCAGGATAGCAACGAGATACAAAACTTTTTTTTTTAATTTCCAAGGGATACAAAACTTTTTAAACATTTTCAACGCTTCTAAAAAATGCCTCCTTTTAGTGCAGCTTGCCTAAGCAACAACCAGTTAGTAAATTATGCAATAAATCAATAACATAAACAACCTACACAAAAACATGGAATTCCATAGCAATGTCCACATTTAAAACATGGCACTTTACACAGTATAAGCCTGCATCATTAAAGTATTAGGCTGTTCAGCTTTACATTTAAAAAGGCATCAAAATGTAACTACACATAATTTGTTTTATAATAATAAATAATCAATATAAACAGGGAAAAACACTGAAAAGCAGTTTAAAAATTAGTGGACAGAAAGATAACATTTCACTGTTAAGTAAAGATCTAAATATAATAAAAACATTTTAAAATAATTAATAAATACAATTTAAAATACAGTATATAATAAAAAAGAGCGTGCCTTACCTTTAGCTCTGAGGATGAGCCAAAGGTGAAAAGCGATAGATCGTTGAAAAGAGTAGACACGCCTCTGGAAAAAAAAACATATACGGAATATTTGATGAAGTCATTTGCATTTCTATCAAGAAAAGAACACTTTTTCAGTGCAATGCCAGTCATTATAGTACAATTTATTTGCCAGTGTATTTAGGTCATCACCTGTTGTCATTCATTTGTCAGTCAACAGTTGAATCCTATCCTGGTCGCTGTTAAAGAGTTTTGTTCAGGTTTTTGTTGTGTATGGTCGCTACGGTCTCTGGCTCCGCTACTCCGTGACACAGATTTCTGTGCTAATTTGTACATTTTGAAGATTTTTTCTGTGCAAAAAAGTCCTGTGTAAAATATAACTTTTTGTTTTTTTAAGTGAAGGGAAAAAAAATAAAGAAAGAAATAAAGCCAGTGACTTTTCTTGATCTGCATTCAGGGTGTGATGAGTAACAGACCTTATCAGTTGTGCAGGGTAGTTGCTGAAGATGCTTCTGGGATTATAGAAAGTCAAAAGTCATGCAGTGTAGCATAGTTCCCTTACAAGTCGGTCTATTCAACATTTAACGAAGGAATTCTGATTTACTCTAGAAACTTACAACCTGAACTCACACTCACGATGTCTATGTGTTGACTTGACGGAATCTTTTCCTTCATACAAGGAGTCACTGAATTATCGATGTAGACATGCTTTAGGGTGGTTGGCGGCCCCATTGTGTGATCCAACGAGGAAAGATCTAGCCTATGCATTGAGTACGGTGGCCTGGTCACCTTCCCCTTGTTATTCACCGCTATGCCCATCTTCCCCTTGTTTCTGAGCCGCTTTAATACCTCGTGCTATGAGTCCGGTCTTGCATTCCTGGGGTTTGAGGGAGGAGATGGAGCGTAGGACCTGCTGTCTGGTCATGCTCTACAACAATTGTCAAAGGCAGCAGAGAGCATCTGCTTTTGACCCCAAGACCCGAGCATTAGAGAAGGCCGCTCAAGGCATTGGACGTTGACTGTGCAGACATGTGGTCCTTCAGTGTCATTTGTGGCTTACGCTCATCCTGAACTTTTACTCACTTTACTTTACAGTCATTTGGCAGACGCTTTTATCCAAAGCGAGTTGCAAAAAAGAGGAGCAAGTGAAGCAGTTTGTCTACAATAGGCTACAGTAGATGTCTACACAGGCTATATAAAGAAACTTACTAGACACAACAGCATGACAGTCAGTGAACACATTTCCAGAGCTGGCACCATTGGGAGATACAAACACATTGCTAAGGTATGCTGAAAACATCTAGAAACCGGTGTCAGGAGGTCGAGTCACACATCCGGGAGAGCTTTAACCATATCCATAGGCAGACGGGAAACAGAAGTTCTCTGTGTTCATAAGTGTAGATGTAGTTCTTGGTGTAAGGTAACCATGTCTAAATCCAGTAATGCTCTGGTGCTCGCCAATCCAGTCCATGTGTTTTGTGTACTTGAGGAAATTTGACCACATCCCATGCACCATCCTTTGGGAACACTCTGGGTAAGTGGCTTAGAAGCTTTAGTAAGGTCAACTGTTCTATCTATGACATGAGCAGGAGTTTGATTTGCATTGCCAGCAATAAGTCAAACACGTACTCCATGTTTGTCAAACTCTTACTGGTCTGCCTGTTGTAATGGTCCCAAATCTCCAGTCTCTTGGCCTCTGGAAAGAGGTACCCAAGCTTTTGGACCTCACTCAATCGTGCAACAATTTCCTCCTTAAATGGCATCAGACTGCTGCTAAAGCAGAAGGACGCAAATTCCTACATCAACTAACCATTCCATTTATTCATAAGTCGGTGTGAGTGTCATCAGTGTCTGTCATGTCTTTGTGTCTAGTCACAGCACTTGTTTCTTGACCTCCCCAACTGTTGTTCTGTGGCGCACCAGAGTCCAGAAGATTTTACCAGAGAAGCTTCCCTTACCAGAGAAGTAGACAAACCAACCCCAGATGAAGCACAAGATGAATGCATTGACAAATAAATCTAGAAATCTTGACGCTCCGTTACTGAAACTTTAATAAAAAAGACAATCAATACTAAACGTTAAACTGTTTATTACAATATGTACAATTGTATGAAAATAAAATTAATTTAATTACATTTTTGCACGTACACGTCAACTTTACATCCAAGTAAAAATAAATAACAATTGGGCAGCAGCATCAGGGTCTATCAGTAGTGTTTTGTCCAAAGTTCAACATAAAAGACAGTTCTCACTAGACGAGAACAGCACNAAAGACAATCAATACTAAACGTTAAACTGTTTATTACAATATGTACAATTGTATGAAAATAAAATTAATTTAATTACATTTTTGCACGTACACGTCAACTTTACATCCAAGTAAAAATAAATAACAATTGGGCAGCAGCATCAGGGTCTATCAGTAGTGTTTTGTCCAAAGTTCAACATAAAAGACAGTTCTCACTAGACGAGAACAGCACTCGTTGCAATTCACTTAAAACATTTGGCAAAGAGGAAAAATGTTAAAAGCTGTGAAAAACGTAATCAAATAGTCAAGAGTAAAATGGCTGCTCATTTTAACTCTATAGGTGAGTTGCTTTTGCCTCGTCCTCCATTGCAAGTGCTGGATTATCATACATCTCAAGGCTTTTCTCTCTGGAGCTCATGTGCTTCTCTGGATCTACATTCTGCTCGCAACACTTGCAACAGCAGCAGCACCGAGTTCTACAGAAGTTCATCCCACTAGTAACCACCTTGTCCCAGGGTTTGAGTGAGTGCAGTGGTTTAGGCAGGAAGTTCCAGTTGCGGAGAAGTGGAGGCAAGAATCGTGGACAATGGCTCTGCATGAGATTCACCACTAGCACAAAAACGGCAAAAACCACCACAGGAACNGTTCTACAGAAGTTCATGCCACTAGTAACCACCTTGTCCCAGGGTTTGAGTGAGTGCAGTGGTTTAGGCAGGAAGTTCCAGTTGCGGAGAAGTGGGGGCAAGAATCGTGGACAATGGCTCTGCATGAGATTCACCACTAGCACAAAAACGGCAAAAACCACCACAGGAACCCCAACTCCAACCAAAACCTGCCACCCAGCGATGGAGAGGCCAAGAACGGAGAGNTCATCCCACTAGTAACCACCTTGTCCCAGGGTTTGAGTGAGTGCAGTGGTTTAGGCAGGAAGTTCCAGTTGCGGAGAAGTGGAGGCAAGAATCGTGGACAATGGCTCTGCATGAGATTCACCACTAGCACAAAAACGGCAAAAACCACCACAGGAACCCCAACTCCAACCAAAACCTGCCACCCAGCGATGGAGAGGCCAAGAACGGAGAGGGGGAAGAGCAGGAACATCAGGATGAGATACAGCGCTGCAAACCAGCGATACTNAGCGATGGAGAGGCCAAGAACGGAGAGGGGGAAGAGCAGGAACATCAGGATGAGATACAGCGCTGCAAACCAGCGATACTTGGCTGTCCGGTCTCCCAGGGCTTTGGCCATTCGGATTGGGATACGGGTGAAAGGAATGGGATACCAGAGGAGGATGCCGCAGATGNTTTGGCCATTCGGATTGGGATACGGGTGAAAGGAATGGGATACCAGAGGAGGATGCCGCAGATGTTGAAGAAGAAATGGCAGAGTGAAATCTAAAAAGTTAAAGGGTGAAGATTATCGTTCAGAAAGACAAACATGTTTTTTTTCCAGAAAGGAAGCAAGTAAAAACCTGTAGTGAGTTTGCCAGCGTCTCTCCAGGACTGGCCAGAGCAGCTAGAATAGCTGTGGTTGTTGTGCC
>SOMO01000017.1:862587-875114 GCA_028128575.1 Paedocypris carbunculus | reverse complement strand
AGCAAGTAAAAACCTGTAGTGAGTTTGCCAGCGTCTCTCCAGGACTGGCCAGAGCAGCTAGAATAGCTGTGGTTGTTGTGCCAATGTTGGAACCTAGTGTCAGTGGATAAGCCCTTTCAATGCTGATAACGCCAATGCCTAAACAGGAAGCAATAACACACTTTACAATTATGGGCAAAATCATTTAATGAAGATGAACAAGCCATAGGCGAGTGAATCTCTACTGACCTACGAGCGGAGTTATTGCAGAGGTGAAGACTGAGCTGCTCTGAACAATGAAGGTCATTCCTGCTNTAGTGTCAGTGGATAAGCCCTCTCAATGCTGATAACACCAATGCCTAAACAGGAAGCAACAACACACTTTACAATTATGGCCAAAATCATTTAATGAAGATGAACAAGCCATAGGCGAGTGAATCTCTACTGACCTACGAGTGGAGTTATTGCAGAGGTGAAGACTGAGCTGCTCTGAACAATGAAGGTCATTCCTGCTCCAACAAGGATGGCCAGGTAACCCGTGATCCAGGCAAAGGGGAAGGGGAAATCTGTGCACAGATACAGGAATGTTAAAATTATCGGAAACATCAATGAAATTACAATACTAGCTGTATTACTGACAATACAGCCTGGCGATACATTTATACATCGTTTATACGAGAAAGCCGCTAAATTGAAACAAATCCAAATTGCTTAGGACAAAAATATGCTTTTTTTTTTCAGACCGAGAAAATAACACAGTATAATTTTGCTTAATGTGCCCGAGTGTTACCAACACCAGCAGTGTAAACACGCAGCAGATACGCTTGATAACATTCGGACTGTTACTGTTCCTGTTCAGCTCATCAGACGCAGGACTGACGCACCAGCGCTGACTATCATATGACAGGACACGACTGATGGAATCACGTAAATCCCAGTAAATGAAAGGTTAACATTGCATGTTCTTTGAGTATTTGCCTTGTGGTTTTGTCTCGAGTCACATCTCATCTTTGAACAGTAAATGTTGGTGACCTGCTGTGGACTCACCGGTGTTCAGCACTTTCTTGATGACCACAGCTACTTGACCCTTCAACATGGAGTTCAGCAGCTTCACGATGAGAATGAGACAGGTACAGAGAGTCAGCAGAGACAGAGCCAGAAGAATCAAACCCACGGCCAAGTCTGGAAGATCAGCAAACACAAACATGTGTGTACCTGAGGAGAGAGAGGAGAACGTTAGGAGCAGAGATGGAGTTCCCTAACTAATGGACTTGCTTTACTTTGGGACAAGACCCCATTTTTCACTTTAATCGCCATCTTCTACTCATGACCTAGTCAAACATTTTATCCTAGTAAGAAATTCATGAGCTGAATTGTCCGACATCTTCAGCTGCTTCTCTTTATCGCTTTTTCCTCTATCCCTAGATCTTGTTTTTTTTTTCTTCCACCTTTTGAATAGACAATTATGTTGTTACAATTGTAACACCAACAACTGTTCAGCAATACTTATGTTCTCTTACAATGCTTACAATGTAATCTTAACCTGCATCAAGTTGTAAAAAACTAATGTTCATGGTTGACAGGCTTTGGAATAACACATCAAGTGAAACCACTGGAATTTCAACATGACATCTAAGCACACAAGTGAACAATGTTATACCTCGAGCAAAAGTCCTTGGCTAAGGTTCTTTGTTCGAGAGCAATGGCCTCAGACGGCTGCTTGGGCAAACGTGAAGAAAGGCTTCATTGAAAAGGTAGAGCAGATGGAGGAGATGGGGGCTGGGGTATAAAATCAAGCTCCTTCAGCACTCAAGAAAAGCCATTGTCTTTAAGGTAGCACAAGTACTTGAGCTGTCGAGTCTTGAGCTTAAATTAGTGAACTATGTGAGGAAGAGGAGGGAAAACGGGTTGATAACAGGCTTCAGCTTCTACTGATCCTGAAAGATCATCCCTTCGTGTTCCTGGAAGTGAGTGAGAACAAGGGAACTCACATTTTTTCAAGTTGATGGTTTCGGTCTGGTTCTGCTGGGTCCAGATCTGGTCATTCTCTTCCCAGCACAGGCCGTTAGACGTGCAGTTTTCAAATCCGGGGACTGTAATATTCACCAAGTTCTGAAATTGATCAATTAAAGTTTGAAACATGGTCTTTCATCTTACACTTCCAAACAAACACATCTCTATAACAGCATATAAATAGCAATAGATACACATTTCAATAGAACTTCCGGTAAAATATTTTCTGAACAAGACTGTCTAATATCATTCAAATGATCACATTCAATAAAAATATGTTTTTGATCTTTACAGACCATCCTGCACCGATCACAGTGTTTTCTCTTCNTTTTCAGGTTTCTTTCATTTTAAGATGTGACTAATGCAAGTGCAATTAGTTTCAGATCTCACCGTGATTTTCTTCGTTTTACACCAGATTTTAACAAGACTTTTGTTTCGGGCTGCTGGGTCTCCTGTGGCAATGTCACGAATAACTGAAGAGTCCAACTGAAAAGAAGAAAGTCCGGTACAGAGTTAGACTGAAACTGATCCATAGAAATAAACCAAGAAAGTAGCTAAACCAACCTCAATGATATTTTTGGTGAGGGGTTCAGTGATGACCTTTAATAGGTCTGGTGCATCAGCACCAGTCTGGATGTTAAAAGAGTCGATGACAAGTTTAGTGAGTTTGTAGAGGAATCCTGACGCAACCTCCAGCGGCAACAGTATCAGCACAGAAAGCCAGTTGAAAAAGTCATGGACGGTGGCGCCTGCAAAAGCCCTGTGAAAATCACAAAACACATCAAATACGACTACACCGTGACCGACTGAAACAGCAATACTTAACAAAAAAGCAGTAGTAACACAAAAATGTTGTCAACAACATCCATCCATCCATCCATTCTCTTCCGCTTATCCGGGACCGGGTCGCGGGGGGCATCAGCCTTAGGAGGGATGCCCAGACTTCCCTCTCCTTCGCCACCTCCTCTAGCTCCTCCACGGGGACACTGAGGCGTTCCCAGGCCAGCTTTGAGACATAGTCTCACCAACATGTCCTGGGTCTTCCTCTAGGTCTCCTCCAGGTGGGACATCTCCCCTGGGAGACGCTCCGAGGGCATCCGAAATAGATGCCCTAGCCACCTCAGCTGACTCCTCTCAATGTGGAGGAGAAGCAGCTAAGTTCCTCCCGGGTGACAGAGCTCCTCACCCTATTTCTTAGAGTGCGCCCTGCCACCCCGCGAAGGAATCTCATTTCAGCCGCTTGTATCCGTGACCTTGTTCTTGTCCTTATCCTTGTCCTGACCATAGGTGAGGGTTGGAACGTAGATTGACCGGTAAATAGAGAGCTTTGCCTTTTGGCTCAGCTCTTTTTTCACCACGACGGACCGGTACATCGACCTCAATACAGCTGCCGATGCACGGATCCATTTGTAAATCTCACGATCCTTTTTACCCTCACTTGTGAACAAGACCCCAAGATACTTAAACTCCTCCACTTGAGGCGAGATCTCCTCTCCTACCTGTAAAGAGCAAGCCACCCTTTTCCGGTCGAGGACCATGGCCTCAGATTTTGAGGTCCCAGCCATTTCAGATTCAGCTGCAAACCGCCCCAGTGCGTGCTGCAGGTCCTGGTCTGTGGAGGCCAGCAAGACCACATCATCCGCAAAAAGCAGAGATTAAATCCTATGGCCTCCAAACCGTATCCCCTCCGTCCCTTGGCTGCGCCTAGAAATCCTGTTCATAAAAATAATTAACAGGGCCGGTGACAAAGGACAGCCCTGACGGAGCCCAACATGCACTGGGAACTGGTTTGACTTATTGCCGGCAATGCGAACCAGATTCCTGCTCTGGTCATACAGAGAATGGATAGCCCATATTAGAGGGTCCATCACTCCATACTCCCGAAGCACCCCCCACAGAGCGCCACGAGGGACACGGTCAAATGCCTTCTCCAAGTCCACAAAACACATGTAGACTGGATTGGCGTATTCCCATGAGCCCTCAAGCACCCTGGTGAGGGTATAAAGTTGGTCTAATGTTCCACGGCCAGGACGAAAACCACAATGTTCCTCCTGTATCTGAGTTTCAACCATTGACCTAATTTTCCTCTCCAGCACCCTGGCATAGACTTTACCAGGGAGGCTGAGGAGTGTGATCCCTCTATAGTTGGAACACACCTTCTGGTCCCCTTTTTTAAAAATGGGAACCACCACCCCGCTTTGCCACTCCAAGGGTACTGACCCTGATCTCCATGTAATGTTGCATAAGCGTGTCAACCATGACAGCCCAACAACATCCAGAGACTTAAGGTACTCAGGGCGAAGGCGCTTCCCCTTCCTGAGACGTCAAACAGTTTGCCAGAATCTCTTTGAGGACGACCGATAGTCTTCTTCCGTGGCCTCACCAAACTTCTCCCAGACCAGAGTTTTTGCCTTGGTGACCGTTCGGGCTGTGATTCGTTTGGCCTGCCGGTACCTGTCGGCTGCCTCAGCTTGATGGCATCCCTTTCTTCCTGTGTCCACCACTGGGTTCGGGGGTTATCACCACGACAGGCACCAGAGACTTTACGACCGCAGCTTCGAACAGCCGCATTGACAATGGAGGCGGAGAACATAGTCCATTCGGACTCAATGTTGCCCATCTCCCTCGGAATCTGGTTGAAGTTTTCCCAGAGATGAGTTGAAGACCTCCCTGACAGAGGGCTCTGCTAGACGTTCCCAGCAGACCCTTACAATACGTTTGGGTCTGCCAAGTCTGTCCAACTTCCTCCTCTGCCACCGGATCCAACTCACCACCAGGTGGTGATCGGTTGACAGCTCAGCCCCTCTCTTCACACGAGTGTTCAAGACATATGGTCGAAGGTCTGATGATACAACAACAAAGTCGATCATAGACCTCTCTACCCAGAGTACCCTGGTGCCACGTGCACAAATGGACACCCTTATGCTTGAACATGGTGTTTGTTATGGAAAAGCCGTGACTAGCACAGAAGTCCAGTAACAGAACACCACTCGTGTTCAGATCAGGAAGGCCGTTCCTCCCAATCACGCCCCTCCAGGTATCACTGTCATTACCCACGTGAGCGTTGAAATCCCCCAGTAGAACAATGGAGTTTGGGGCACTCTCCAGTACTCCTTCCAGGGACTCTAAGAAAGCCGTGTACTCTACACTGCTATTTGGTCCTTCACCCCCACCCGAAGGCTAAGAGAAACGACTCTCTCGTCCACTGGCTCCAGGGTGGGGCCCCAGTGACACCAATCCGGGCGATGTAGCGGTTGCATTTATTTTGTTGTCCATAAGGGGGTTGTCAACAACAGACTTTATTTAATGCAAAATCATTTCTTTAAAAAACAAGCAAAACACCAAAACAAACATAGTGTTAGTGCAAAACAAACAAAGTATGTTTTACCTGCGGAATTCATTGCGATCTCCAGCTTGCATCACTGCCACTATGGTGTTTGTCACAGAAGTGCCAATATTGGCGCCCATGATTATTGGCACAGCTGACTTCACCTGCAAGACTAAAACAAGGGGAACAAAAACATAAAAATATTAAACACAACGAAAAATAAAAAGACAGAGTGAGAGAGAGAGAGATAAATACAAAGAACTAGAATGAACAATAAACAAAAATCAGTTTTTATATATTTGCGATGTGTGTGATGTGTTATGTGATGAGTGTGTGTGTGTGTGATGTGATGTGTGATGAGCAAAGGTCTAAACAATCTTTTATATAATTCTGTATAGAAAAAATATGCAAACAGTATTATCAATAAACTATTGTATTGGATACAAGCAACAAAAGTGGTACAGTCATCCACATTGCATCCAAATTTATAGCACAAACACCTAAAACACCATATTACAAAACCCAGATAAACTTGTACTCACGTCCAGAAGACACCATGCTGACCACAATAGAGGAAGAAGTGCTTGAGCTCTGAACCAGAACAGTGACCAAAACCCCGATCACCAATCCAGCAACAGGGTTGGACAGAACCGCATTATCCTGCAAGATGTCACCAGCTGCTTTTCCTGTCCAGCGACAAAAAACAAAGCACCAGTCAGACAAACGATTATGACGTTTACATGGCTGGTGTTTTTTAGCAATGGTGCACTGTACTGAGATTGGGTTCAGAAAAAGAACATTTTGGCACCTTTTGGCAGACATTTTAAAGCATGGGTGTCAAACTCAAGGCCCGGGGTCTGCAAGAACGTCGTATGATAAAAATATGTTATTACTGGTAATAATGTCACGGTGAAATAAAACTCTAATAGTACACAAACTCCAAATCATTGATTTAGCGTGACTTAGGTAAATCATAATAATATAATTTGTAGCATTAAATTTAAGGACAGTTTCAATGACATTTTCATTATATTTTGCAGCATATTTCTATTTCTTGCTTAAAATATTTTGTCCTCTGACATCCCCTGTTAATATTATTAAAGTTAGTTTGAGTTCAAGTAAATTTAATCTGGAAATTTCTTTCCTGTCTGTTTTTAATCTATTTATGTTCAAAAAATGTTTCGTTTTAGTGTGTTTTATAAATGTTTATTCTATTCAGCCCCCAAGTTAANGTACAGTCATCCACATTGCATCCAAATTTATAGCACAAACACCTAAAACACCATATTACAAAACCCAGATAAACTTGTACTCACGTCCAGAAGACACCATGCTGACCACAATAGAGGAAGAAGTGCTTGAGCTCTGAACCAGAACAGTGACCAAAACTCCGATCACCAATCCAGCAACAGGGTTGGACAGAACCGCATTATCCTGGAAGATGTCGCCAGCTGCTTTTCCTGTCCAGTGACAAAAAATAAACCACATCACACATTTTACCAACACCAGTCAGACAAACAGATTTGAGCAATTATGTTTTAGCTATACAGGTTTCAAAAACGGATATAAAAGGTTAAAAAAAGGCCAATTAAACATTTAGGCGGAATTTGTGTCAAACTCAAGGCCTGGGGTTTAAAGTTACAACCAGACCTCTCAAAATCCTCTCATGTGGAGCGGTTATTATTAGTTTGAATGGCCCTCGAACTGAAGCTCTGATGACAAAATACAGATCCCATAATGCAGTGCTTTAGCCGCCCTGCAAATTATAATAGTATACATTGTAATATTCAATTGAACCCATGTTTTTAACAATTTTCCCCAAACCCATGTGAGGTGAAAACATTGTGTTTAAGTGAGTTTTGCGCGTGTTTGTGTGTGTGTGTGAATGGGTTGTGATTTTGTCTTTTGAGTGAGTGTGTGTGTGTGTGTGTGTGTGTGTGTGTGTGTGTGTGTGTGTGTAATCAGACTAAATGTGCAATACTTTTGACAAGGTATACTCGTTTAATGCATTGTGACACATTTTATTGCGACTGAGTATTGACTACTAATGTTTAAAATGAAATAAAAATGCGAAGGGTGGGTTGTTGTGGTTTATGTCGGACTAAAACCGTAAAAGGTTGTAAATCACTTTACAGGCATCTGATTACCACACTTAAATGCCTTGCGATTGCATTTAAATGTAAATAAATAAACCACGATGACGCTAAATCTGCGATGGCGATAGGCCTCAAAAAAGTCTTTACCTCCAACCAGCTGAAAAGCCGAACTTAGGATGTCCAGCGAGCAGACGAACAAGTAGAGCAAACCCAGCAGAAGAACAAACTTCACGATGGACTTCACAACACGGAGAACTTTGCCCTTCGTGTCGAGATCTGTGGAGGATGATGACAGACAAAGAGTGGAACACGTGTCTCCTCCAGCTCGGCTGCTCGGCTCGTGTCCGCGCTCTTACCGGACCACTTCTCTCCCGTGTCCAGGAGCTCGGGCAGATCCCACGGGTCCACGTCCTCCGGGGCGTCTTCTTCCGTCGGAGGAGTTGAACTCCAGGCGGAAAGCTCGTTTTCCTTGCCATTTTTTCCAGCTGATTCGTGGTCTGCGGGTTAAAAACGTGAGACTGGTGACGTGACGCCAGCAGGAAGTGCGCCTCGTGAACGCGCTTTAACACGGTGGCGCGTACCCAGTTCCGGCGTCCGCGTGCGCGTGGCCGCCGGCGCGTTGTCAGGGAGCGGACCCATAGCGTTCTATTATACACACAAATAAACAAAAAGTTTTGAATCTATTACATCGTTTTGATAAATTGTGCAGCATTTATTAATACTTTCAGTACGTTCATGCCAACTGTCTCTCCTCGCTTTTTGTCAAAAAAAAAAAAAGTCCAAATCACAGCTTAAGAAACAAGTAATGAGAAATAATTTAATACGGATTTGAAAACTAGGCTTTCACTGCGCTGTCATCAAGAAATTAAGTTGTCACACACGTCTCACACACAAAACGTTGTCACACACATTTATTTTCCCATTTTAATCATAAAAAGATGTCCGACGATTTCTAGAACATTCTTGGAAATTGAATTGTGAAATCTAAATTATCAATAAAAGTCACCCAGGAGCAATAAACTCGTCATAAACATTTGTCATCACAACATCAGGAACACATCACACAAATGAAATTGTAGACAAGTTAAAAGATGATATAGATGAAAAAGATGAAAGACAAAAATAGCATAACAGGTATACTTTTTCAACCAGCATTCCGTTTTGTTACTTATTATTATCCAAGTATTGTATAATTCTAGTTATATCAGAGTGGATGAAGCCTTCCTACCTGTCCCGCGGTGAGAGTCCAGTGGATCTACCTGTAGAAAAGCGCAGGTGTGTTAAATACTCCAACAGTTTCGCACGTCACTGCTCAAGAGTCCAGAGCAGGTGGGATTACTAGGCGGACCACCCGATCCACCTGCCGGAGGGGGCGCTGTTACGAGCCTTCAAAAATGTAAAAGAAAAATAAAACCTTAAAATACACTACTTAGATTATACAATGCTGTCAGTGGGACTGAATTTGAGCTCTTTAGTGAGACATCTNGATGACAGACAAAGAGTGGAACACGTGTCTCCTCCAGCTCGGCTGCTCGGCTCGTGTCCGCGCTCTTACCGGACCACTTCTCTCCCGTGTCCAGGAGCTCGGGCAGATCCCACGGGTCCACGTCCTCCGGGGCGTCTTCTTCCGTCGGAGGAGTTGAACTCCAGGCGGAAAGCTCGTTTTCCTTGCCATTTTTTCCAGCTGATTCGTGGTCTGCGGGTTAAAAACGTGAGACTGGTGACGTGACGCCAGCAGGAAGTGCGCCTCGTGAACGCGCTTTAACACGGTGGCGCGTACCCAGTTCCGGCGTCCGCGTGCGCGTGGCCGCCGGCGCGTTGTCAGGGAGCGGACCCATAGCGTTCTATTATACACACAAATAAACAAAAAAGCATTGTNATTTTAAGGCATTTAGTGTGTACAATTCTCCATACTGCTTATTTATCTTTATGATAATAGATAAGAAAAAGTCAAAAGCTTACACTATATTTTGAGTTAAAAATTAAACCTAATAAAAATAACTTTAGAACCTGTAGAATTTTCTTCTGTTCATTACAAGAAGCTGCAAAAGGTTCTAAACATTTTAGCAATTAAAGTAAACAATAATAAAACCAACTAAAGCCTTATGTTTTAGAACAAATCATAGTGAAGAGGGTTTGAAAAAGACACTGTTAAGACAAACTAGGGTTGTTGAAGTCAAGTTGTGAGTCGAACATCTAAAAGTTTGCAGGTTTGAATCCTGGACCAGCAGTTCATACCACAACTGAAGCCAAAAAGTGATATTTGCACTGATCTAATGAATCATGTGCTCTCATGTACAAGAGTACTGAATTGATCTTGTTTTCCATGTTTTTGACCAATTGTGGTGTTTTAAGAAGTCAGAATTTAATGGCTGTCAAGTTAATAATTAAAGAAAGTGAACTTAAAGTACGGGAAAGATATAAGTACTCAGCACAGGTTGTGAAAACACACGCACACACACTCACACCTAAACACACCTACACACACACGCGCGCGCAAGTCCAAGGTGAGACCAGGCCTCAAACTAAAGTCTTTAATGCTACTGTTGTAACACTATTTTTATCTAAAAGCTAAAACAACTATTACTGTAACTGTATTGAAAATGCAAATGGATAAGTAAATCTTTACAGCTCTGAAATCAGATAATATTTGAGAAAAAAAAAAAAGATAAATACACATTAGGAATATTATCAGTGAGTTCAAAGAATACCAGTCAACCACTGAAATAAATCAAGATATACTATAGGTTCAAATGTTTTATGATGGTGTAACTCTGGACTCTATCTCCCACAAACCCCTGCATCACAGCTAGTCATTAGCTGTTGTCTTGTACTATTAGCTTTGCTGTTGTTTAAATTGCGCTTTGAGACAGTTAAAACTGTGAAAAGCGCCTTACAAATGCTCAAAACTTGAACTTGAAGTTATTGTATCAAGTCTGATACAATGTGTTGGGCGTTTTGGTACATTTCTATCCTTAATCCCAGTTTCAACAAAGCCTTCTTACACGTAGGTCACAATCTGAGATCCTTATCACAGAATATCCATCAACAATCATCACAGTAAAGCTACCACAAAGAGCATAGACACCACCCAAATTAAGGAACCGTAAACAAAACATACAGTGTTAAAAATAATAACTGTAAAAATGTACACGAAGCTGTGGATTTCAATCATAGGCTGTAAAGCTATAATTCCCTACTGTTTTTGTATTTTATTTATACAACACAATAAGTTAACAAGTCTTCCCATCATGCATTATAAAGTGAAACCCTTAACTATACCTTTACCTATCTGAACACTACCCGAGGAACAGCACAACACCTCCTTGTTGCAGTATTTGCACAACACTGCTAGTGTCTTCTTTTTTGCACTTTTTTTGTTTATTGTTATTGTTTGTGTTGTACATACTTGTATTTATGTTGCTGAGGGGAAAGCAATTTCACTGTGCTGTATATCACAGATGTACTGCATATGTGACAATAAAGTTACTTGACTTGACTTGACTTAACGTCACCTCAGTGGGAAATTACACGCACACAGTGAAATGACACNAGATCCCACGGGTCCACGTCCTCCGGGGCGTCTTCTTCCGTCGGAGGAGTTGAACTCCAGGCGGAAAGCTCGTATTCCATGACATATTTTCCAGCTGGTTCGTGGTCTATGGGTTAAAAACGTGAGACTGGTGACGTGACGCCAGCAGAAAAGACAGCCAAAATGATGTGCGCCAAAAAAAAAATGTAGTGCGCCTCTACGTGGACGCGCTTTAACCCGGGGGCGCGTACCCAGTTCCGGCGTCCGCGTGGTCTGCGCGTTGTCAGGGAGCGGACCCATAGCGTTCTACTCCACAAACAAACAAAAAACATTGAAAGGTTTTTTTCTCAAAAAGGAAGAAAAAGTTTGTTTAACAAAAAACATTTGAATCTTTTCCCGTTTCTTTTCTGAACCGTTTTATTACAGTATGTGCACCGGTAGAATTATTCTACGTTTTTGTCAAAATAAAGACGCAGTAATCTGAAATTGATTCTTAAAATAGACAGTAATAACAGTAGTAAGCCTTTTTCAACAGTTTCTTTGGCTCACCTTTTAAAGCCAACATTACCTGTAGAAGAGCGCAGGTGTTAAATACTGCGCAACTGCGCAAAAGTCCAGAGCAGGTGCACTGTAAACCCTAATAGCTGTACTAGCTCATAAGTAATAAGTTCACAACGCTCAAATGTCTTTTTGCAGNGGGGGGGTTTCACCACCGTTACAAGCCTTCAGAAATTAGAAATAAAAACAAAACCGGTTAATCTTAGATTACACGAAAAAATGCTGTTGCTGTTAGACCGTGAGCTCCGCAACCTCTGTGTTCGATTCTGCACTGTCGTAGGCGCGTGGCTGTAGTGCCAGTGTTCCAGTACGCATGCGCAGCGCCAGGTAGGCGTAGTACGAGTTAGAACACCTGTTCTGTATGCTTCACAGGCAAGTTAAATGAAATAATAAAGATTAAGTTTACGAATGGAAAAAATGTACATATCCAGATTGTTGTTTACTGTATGAGACCGAAACATTTCCTAAAAATACAAATCGACTGTTTTGTCTTCGGGAAGATAAAGTCAATTAAAAATTTTCGGCAGAAATTTGGTCGTGTAAATCTCACTTGTGCCTTTGTGTGTGTGTGTGTGTGTGTGTGTGTGTGTGTGTGTGTGTGTGTGTGCGTGCGTGCGTGCGTGCGTGTGTGCGTGCGTGTCTGCGTGCGTGTGTGTGTGTGTGCGTGCGTGCGTGCGTGTGCGTCAGCTGGCCGTACGTTGGCGTCAGACCGATCTGAGCAATACACGCGTGTCAGTATTACGTAACTTTATGTTAAAATTGTCACCTATAATTGTATCGGTAATTGTATCTATTATTTATTTTTACTTTCTAATTTCGTTATGTTTATTTATACACTGAAAAAAATTCATAAAGTGTACTTAATAAAATCCATTACATGTTTTACCCAACTAGTAAACTATATTATTTACAGGTAACAGCTTCATATCAACAGGTAGTCATTATTTAACAAAAAAGCAAGGGGCTAGTTTGGAATTCAGACCAATTATTTAAAAAGAAAAGCATGTTGTATGCAACATAT
>SOMO01000017.1:838598-858245 GCA_028128575.1 Paedocypris carbunculus | reverse complement strand
TTTTTATTTTATTTTGTACAATTTTATCTATTTTGATGAGTTATTGGTAAAAATTGTATGCAATTATAATAAACATGAAGCAGATCAGCGTTTGTCCCGTTTGGCACAGGACAATTGAAATGTGCAAATCCCACAGAACAGTCCTAACCAAGACGGAAGTTCCCAGGACACACACTCAACCGCTTCACTCTAAGACAAATATATCTGTCCATTTATATCACCGTACAAATGAGTCCAATCAGTCTGAGGTAAACTGATGCTCGAAGCACTTAAAGAGCGTTTACAAACCAGCGTGGAAACTCCATCTCGACGTCTAAAGCTCAAACTGGCGGCGAACAGGAGACGCAGACGTGTGTTTTTCGTGTTGCTCATAGGTTGCACGAAGTGGAAATCTCTGTCCGCTCAGTGTTTGGAGTGGAAGTGAAAGGACTCGACTCTCTTTTCCAAAGGCCTGTCCAAATCTTTACTCATTCATCACAGCGTAGTGGAGCAGCACGTGGCACGCACCCCACTGTGACCACCACAACCAGATACAGACAAGCCAGATGTCTCGGGTTTTAAAATACTGTAAAGGCCACAAATTTGAGTGCATGGATTCAAAAAAGTAAAAACAAGACAATGGTCGCTTTTAATAGGTGGAACACATGGGAAAGTGTTCATGCAACTTGCCGGGACACGATTTGTTTTATTGCAATGTGTTGCTTTATTTAGCTCACACTCCTTTATTTCCAGGGAAAATAAAGGACAATGATTTATAGGAATTCATTTTTTCATGCGAAGAAAATTATGTTAAAGCCATTCATTTGTTCTTCTTTGGAACTGCTTTTCTATTTCTGGGTCACGGGGAGCAACTCTGGGCCTGAAGGCAGAACACACACACTGGATTGGCCAACCAATCAGAGAGCGGGACACACACATTCATACTCTCACTCACACCTACAGTATGGGTAGAGTTCCCAGACTCCATTTTTCCTCTCAAATTGAAAAAGTTGTTGAAAAATGTTTGTATAAAAAAGTCAAGATTACATTTCTCGATTTTTGTCTAAAAACATTTACAAATCTGAACCTAGGCATATAAACTGGGCAAACATTTTTGACATATTGAGATTTTTATCAATATTAAAAAAATTGTATTTTAAAAAGAAAAAAGTTAAAGACTAAAATTTGCTGTCAATTTTTCGTGGTAGTGCTCTTTATTGATTTGATTGACTATTGATTGTAGTTTATGGATAATGTATTGTTTTATTCAAGTGTTTATATTTTTTGTTATGTTGCTTGTTTATTGCTGAAACTCCCAATAGTGGAATAAACATTTTCTATTCTATTCTATTCTATTCTATTCTATTCTATTCTATTCTATTCTATTCTATTCTATTCTTTTCTATTCTATTCTATTTGATTCTTATCTATTTGTTCTATTCTGTTCTTTTTTATTCTATTCCATACTACTCTGTTTTGTTTTGTTTTATTCTGCTCCGTTCTATTATAATGTATTCTATTGTATTCTGTTTCATTCTATTTTAGTGTGTTATATTCTATTTGGTCCAATTATTTTATGTTGTGTTATGACTAATATACAGTACAGTATATTATTCTGTTACATTCTATACTATTATTTATTACTGTACCCTGTTCTGTTCAGCTCTGTTCAATTCAATTAAATTCAAATAAATTCAATTCTATGCTATTCTATCTGACCTGTTATATTTGATTTTGCTTCCCACAAAATACCATACTAGCACATCACTAAGTATAAAGCTTTACGTAAACACTGGTTTATTCAGGTGAAATTCTTCATGTGTTATCTGAATCAGTGGTTGTGTTATCTGTTGTCTGTATGTTTAACACCGGCGTTTGTTGAACATCCTCACCCATGGGAAACCTCTGCCATGTAGAGTCATGTGACCTGCTACTGTTGCTGCCAGTAGATAAACGACCCTCTTTCCCCTTCCTCTCTTTATCCCTGCCATCCTCAGAACAGGCCAGAGCTGACCACAAGGTGCGGAGGTGATTGATTTACAGCAGGTTACCGGAAGGTCAGAGTCAGAATCAATGAGGAAACGGCCACTATTTATAGAACACAAAGATGGAAAGGAACTGAAAAAGAGTAAGAATAATAGCAGAGAGAAGGTTTTGAGGAAACAGATTTCACAAGAGTTGTCAGAAGTTCATTGTTGAGGATTTGAGCACATATTTAGGTTTGCTTGGGGTTACTTTTNACTTTTAGTCTTAAATACCCCTCACAGTCCAAGTCTTGGGTTCTGCTACTTTTCAAGCTTCTCTTTTGGCTCAGCAGAGACATTGGTTCAATTTGGTTGCGCAAATTAAGAAGGATTTTTGCTACTTTTCTGGTTTACATCAGTAAGCTTTGAACATTAAGTGCTTTGGTCATTCACAAATTCTGCTCTGATCATCTCTGCTCTTTGAACTTAACGTTTGGTGCTTTGATTGGGTCCCCAAGGAGGCCATGAACTACTATACGACAAAAACCCAATCAAGGAAATAACTAGAAAAAAACGACATTCATTTTTTGATCATTATTGATATGCAAGATCCCACAAGTGTATTGTATTTTTGTTTTTAACAACAAATTGATATTTTGTAATTACTGTATGTTTATTACTGAAGTTTTTATATACGGTAAATGCCGCAGACATATCAAGTCGACACATGGCCACACAGAAGTAAATGTATTGCTAGACTGTTTTGAGTTTCATTTTGACCTCAGAGTTGCCCTGGGCACATGGCTCGTGTAACATGAAATTGAAACAAACAGGCCAATCGCACGCTGGATCTGACTTCAAAACCCCAACCAGCTAATAAACCTTAAAAGCAGAAGGTGTAATAGCTAATTACACCACCAGAACTCCGCAGTCGGGATCAGGTTCAGTTCAGAAGCCAAACTCTGCATTTAAGAAAATCCTACTAAATCAGTCCTGGGATTTTACTTTCAACTGCGGTGCAAACAAATATCTGAGAGTAAAATAGTATATATAAAAAAAGCAAAATAAAAGTTAACTCTAAGATGGCAAGATGCCAGTTACGGTTCAATGGTGGGGAGTTTGACCTGCCACTCGATTCCATGTGTGTGTGTGTAACATCACTGGATAGCTTAAATGCAGAGCACAGATGTTCCGACTTTCTTACCCCTTCTAAAACCAGTATAGGTGCTAAAATGTTTTTCAGTTGGGTAAAACCAGACAATGTTACTCAGATGTTCTTCACTCCAGCAAAACCAGTAGATGTTGCTAAGATGTTCGTCACTCCATCAAAACCAGACGATGTTGCCAAAATGTTCTTCACACCAGTAAAACCATTAGATGTTGCTCAGATGTTCTTCACACCAGCAAACCAGTAGATTTTGCTAAGTTGTTCTTCACTCCAGAAAACCAGTAGATGTTGCTAAGTTGTTCTTCACTCCAGCAAAACTAGTAGATGCTGCCGAGATGTTCTTCACTCCATCAAAACCACTATATGCTACTGAGATTTTCTTCAGTCCAGCAAAACCAGTAGATGTTGCTAAGATCTTCTTCACTCCATTAAAAACAGTAGATGTTGCTAAGATGTTCTTAACTCCAGCGAAACCAGTAGATGCTGTTGAGATGTTCTCTACTCCATCAAAACCAGTAGATGTTTGCTAAGGTGTTTGTCCCTCCAGTAAAACCGGTAGATGTTCTAAACTTATAGTAAAAAGTTGATGTTGTTAAGATGTTCTTCACTCTAGTAAAAACCAATCAATGTTGCTATGATACAGACAATTCTATAGATATGAATATAGATTATGAATACACAGAACAAAAACAACAAGAGAACTAATCATGGACGGACAAATCAATGGTAACCTACAAAGTGAACGATAGGAAACGTCTAATGTGTTGTTATGTCTTCACACAGAAGTTTTCCACAAACCTGGTCAGACATAATGAACGTTTCTCACCAGGGCCGTTGCCTCTCTCCTCCAGGTAGCCATCATTTCTGCTCCACAATCAATCTGAATCTGTCCTAGCATTCATTCATCTCTCAGGAGTGGAGAAGAGTCTCAGGGCTCCTGCAGGAGGATCCTTGGGAAGATTAACTGTTACTTAAAGATGGTGGGTTTGGAAAGCTGTCTTCAGTCTTGTATCTGTCATTAAGCCTGGTATGGCTTCCTAAAACACAACCATAACACATATGAGTCTATGTAGCACATATAGTCTGTATTAACTATATCAATATGTTAATAAGTCATAAAACAAAGTAGAAAGTTCCTCATTCACTTGTGTGTCGGGAAGTTTGAATACGATCTACCATACTATTTTACAACATTATTATCCAGAATCCAAAGATTTCTTTCTATCTATCTATCTATCTGTCTGTCTGTCTGTCTGTCTGTCTGTCTGTCTATCTATCTATCTATCTATCTATCCATCTATCCATTCATCCATCCATCCATCCATCCTTCCATGACAGTTGGACAAAGTACAAGAACCTGTACATCACAAAAACTACCTTCAGTTTTACATTTACATTTGTCCAAAGCGACTTCTATTATTAAAATATTCTAACTTTAATGAAAAGAAAAACTTTGTAGCAAAATGCTCTTCAGGGAAGCTTCAGGAAGTCACAGAAGCTTGTTGAACAGATCGATAGTTTGCAGGGATGTAAAGAGTACCTGAAAACCATACTTGAGTAAAAGTACAAACACCTTACTGTAAAACTTACTCCATTAGTTTCAAGTCACCAATTTCAAGAAAACTTGAGTAAAAGTCGTAAATTATCCAACTTTAAAAAAGCTGCAGTTTCTTACTCTTACTGAATTTAGGCAAAAAAAAAAAACCCCAAGAAACTCTTTATTTATGTTATTATTATTATTGAAGTTATTATTTCCCAATTTAGAAATGAAATTTTACTTCTCAATGTTTCAAAATGAAATAAGAAAATAGATTAAATAAAGAACAAAAAGTCAGTCTCAGTCAAATTACAATGTGCAAAAAAGTGCAACCGCAAGTTCACGTGATTTAGCTGATAAATAGCATCTAGTACCTTCAGCATCCTGCAGATGGCGTTATTGTCTTGTCTGCCCAAGAAATTAACCGCACCGGAAAAAGATGCCGACTTGTCAAGTAAAGAGTACATAGAATGTAGTCCATACTCACATTTTTGATACTCAGTACAAGTATGAAGTAGCCAAAAAAATACTCACCAATAATTCCGAAGTCTATTTACTCAAGTACTTTACACCACTGTTTTGTTTGAAGATATGGAGGGAATTCAGTGACCTTGCAGAACTTGGAAGCTCATTCCACCTCTGAGGGCACCAACACGCTGAAGAGCTTAGCACCAGATTGGGTTGGAGAAATGTGTGCCATACGACAAACCACTCAAAAACAAGCGCATTATTTATAATATTTAAAACCTCACATGTACGGCAATTTTAGTCAGCTAGAGCGTCAACCAAATATTTGAAAAGCAAATTTTGGCAGTGCATGATCAGTGGAGAATTGTAAAGCGCTGTTTAGTGTTCATTCACCTGACTAAACACAACATGAGCCAGCTGCTCGCCGGATTGTGTATTAAATTTGGTTTGTGTAACGCTATATATTTGTTTCTGAGTCTGAGCGAAACGTGTGAAAAATCCAGACGTAAGTCATCGGTCGGGGTCAGTCCAGATGGTCCTAATTCCTTCCAGGTTCCTGCATTGCTCCTCATGATGCCTTCACCATGTGCAAGTCAAATAGTTTGTTTATCATTTCCATTAGTTGATTGTAGATGAGTAACTGAAATTTCATACGTGTGTGTGTGTGTGGGTGGGTGTGTCTACATGGTGTATGTTTGCGCCTTGGCTTGCACATGTTCTCTTCATAATGGGACCATTGAGCTTTTCCATCTCACCTCACACTTTCCTCCGACACCTGCAACTGCCTGTAAATTGGCAGGCGGGACAGATTTAATAAACTGCAGCCGAAAGACGGTGTAAATCACTCCCTCACGGCACTAATACCACCACATTACGCCCCCAAAGCACCGAGGGCAGCCGGCGTCCCCTCACGCCCATGACTCATGTAATCACTTCACCAGAGACCTTCAGCAGCAACGCTTCTCCACCGACGGGTTCAATCCATCCTTTTACTTGACTTTACTTTACAGTCATTTATCAGGAGCTTTTAGCCAAAGTGACTTACAATGTTTACACATCCATAACCGCCATACATTCGATGCCAACACCAACAACCAGACGATCAAATTAATAAAAAGCAACAATTTTCTTACATATTTACACGTGCGCATTGAGACAGTTAAAACTGTGAAAAGCGCCTTACAAATGCTCAGAACTTGAACTTGACCAATTGGCCAACCTATCACAGAGCAGGACACAATCACACTTTCGCTCACAACTATGAGAAATTTCGCAGACACCAATTTCTCCTAAACGCTTGGTTTTGGTCTGAAGGAAACTGGAAACCCGGAGGAAACACACACACACACACACACGGGTTTATTGTTCTTTAAGATCCTATTGGAAACTCACAAATTTATGCTTGATTTCACAGATGGTTTCAGATGGACGTTTGGAGGTTTTCCCGCTCAGTGTGTTGGGAGCCGTAAACTCAACACGCTGATGAAGTACTGCAACGCTTCGTTCTGTTGTGCCGTTAATGGAACCGTGTCATGGTTATAGTGATGGACGACACTTTGGATGTGTGCAGTCGGGCCTTTTAACAGCCCAGCTAATGTTCGAAGGCGATTAATGTTTTGCGTTCTAGCTAATTGCGGGAAATATTTATGTGTGTTGAAAATGGATTCAGTACATTGTTATATGTCTTCAAACACAGAAGTGGGATAAAATGTACAAAAAATAACTCTATACAGCCATTTTTATATAAACCGCATTTCTGTTTCTGGGTTGCGGGGAGCTGGATCTCAAAAACTCTCGAAAAAGGCAGGACACACCCAGAACTGTTGGGCCTGAACCAATTACGCCAATTTGAACGTGTGTTTTTGGACTGAGGGAAACTGGAGGTCTGGAGGAAACACACGCATGGAGAGAGAACTCCATTAGTCTGGAATACCCACTTCACCCCCATACATTCTTTAATTTAAAGAAATGTACAATGTGTCATGTTTTCTTCACAGTGTGGGATTGATTTGTGCGTTAAAAGGCTCCAAAATGTCAAGAGTTGATATTAGTTGTTGATTGTAAAAGTCACGTGTGTACGAGGGATATAAACTACACGTCTTTTCTGAAAAACGATCCATTGCTTTTGAATGTGTGCGATCAAAGTCTCTCTCAAATTCCCATTTATTTATTTATATACTCAATTAAGTGGCCCAGGGTCTTCGGGGTCGCAGGTCTCGGGTACTCTTGGTTCTCTAAATACTGTAGAACCCAAATGTGTGTGTGTTTCCTTGAACCATGTGCTAGTGATTTTAGTGTGTATTCAACACTCGGAGAGGATCAAATGTTTTGCTTGTCTGGTTCCCCGGACCACTTGTGTCAAACAGAGCCCTATGAGATGATTGGTTGTGATATAAATCCGTGTTGATGAAAAGTAGGAATGCCAGACTCTGGTTGGCTGAGGACCATCCAGTGGTCTCACCCTGCTTCATTCACAGATGAGGTTATCCAGCGAACAGTTCCACAGGGGTGGACACCGGGCCCTATCCCATTTCGGAGTTGTATCTGCACCATCTGTGAAATCCCATTTCGAAACTTTTCTTGGGTGTGAAATTTACACAAGATATTTGTCGTCCGGTTTCCGACGGTCCAGAGCAGGTGCAGAACCCAAGCGTTTTTCTACGGAGATCACGCAGTTTTTTCTGGACGCATGTTTTCACAGATGCCACTGAGAAAAGTATGGGATGGTCAGCTATAGCTTCGCTTATTAATATCTAAAAATCACCTCTTTCACACATACAGACCTTGCTGGGAAATTACTGGTAAAATGCAGGCATGCAGTCATGTGTGAAGAGACAAATGCCAGTAAATGAATCCTGCATTTATTCACCAAGGTTACCTGTAACGATGCCGGTAAATTACCGGAAACCTGCCCTGTGTGAAAGCAGAACGCTGACGTAAAAACCGCTCTGAGCCAATCAGAACATTCTGACGAGATTACGCAGGTGCAGCTGTTTAAAAGGTGTCGCCGGTTGATGATGTCACAGAATATTCACTTCTCACTGTTTACAGAAATCACAGTGGGAAATGTCCTCCAACTGGAACGACAGCGAAATCAAAGCCTTTCAAATAATTCGGGCAGATGAAGACATTTGTCACCACACTTTCCTGCATTTGACCGGCATTGCTGTGTGATTCACATTGTCTGAGGTTCTAGTAACATGACCCATTAATAATTAGTAATTACTAATTAGTACGGAACTGATTTATGCAAGGGCACAAAATCATCACACCAAAAGACTTGCCCATCTTTCAAACCACACAAGAAGACCTCCACGGTTTTCACTAAAACAAGGTCATAAGGAAATAGTCCTGTGACCTATTAGTCAGAAACTCCCAGAATATTCTACAACATGGCTAGTAGTGTGTGGTCAAGATGACTCTATCTAACAAACAAATGCCACGAGGGAATCTATCGCTCTCAACCCTGTGGAGCTCCCTTCAATGCTCCTTCTCCGTTATGATGCTGCCTTAAAAGGAAGCGTTGTCTGTAGTGAGCAGTAGAGTAAACGGAGCGGAGATGTAGTTGGGAGTCCTCTGCGTGTTTCCAAAACTAGCGTCTGTTTTGCAGTTGTTGGACTGGTACTTTTCTTCATGAGCAGCTGCGGCAGAATGGGCCCATGGGTGCACTTACTTTGAAAACGATACCTGATGAATTTTAACTGTGCTCAGCGTGATTCCTTAATGACAGCCACGACACGTTAGCGATGAATCACCCACTCTGTGTTTTACAAGGGTGGAACCCAAACAGAAGTTTTTATACTTCGTTTTATGGCTCTTGCAATCACAGAAGGATGCATCAGTGTTGCTAATCTGGCAGCCCTCGACTAGTCTTTGCGGTTAGTTAAGTCTGTTTATTGAGAAGAACCCAACCTTAATGCAAGCAGCAACTTTGAATTTGGGACTGCAATTCCCTTCTGATGCCCGTCTGAAGACTGCTGCTGGGTTTGGTCATCTTGGCTGCAATGTAGTGTTTATAGAGCAAATAACAGACTTGCTCCACTGGTTGGATGGTATATTTCACGATGATGCATGACCAGGCTATGGCCCACGGAGCTCTAAGAATTTAATAATGCAATCATTCATACAGGAATCTTTTTCTGCACTAATGTCGAGCTACAAATCAGCGAATGACCTTCAAAGTTGCTGACATCATGTAGTTCCAGTCACGTCCAATAGATGGCAGTATCAGCGTGGAGCTGGGATTGAATTGCAGACAAATATTTGTATATATTTGTATAACATAATTATCACTGTTATGTTGCTTAATGTTGCTTTTGTTATACTATATGAATAATATATTTATTATATACAACAGTAATTTATATTTTATACACGTACATTATCATGAATAAACACGTAAGCGCACACACACATCTCGATAATTTGGTTACAGATTACATAAGATTATCCACATGTTTTCTTATTAAAATTTCCGTCACATTATTCAAAATGTAGTAAGAATAAACCCTTTGCGTAAGCTGTGCGTTAACCCACTGCCACAGCCGTGCAGGAGTATTGGTGGTCTTTGCCCACCAGCAATTCCACTGCGAGCAAACCAGAACGACCCTGAATTAGATTCACCACTGTAGGCAACACAAGATAAAAGTCTCGTGTTTTTTATAACAAATATGGCTCATGTATTTAAATCTGAAACCTCAGAAAGGAACTTTCAAGTCAAATCTGGTTTGTTTGTGATTAAAGAACTGGAACAGTTGGTCTTACGTTATGTCCAGCTTCGTATATGTCGAACATCCTTATTTGGGTGTAAACTATTGCTTCAGACTTTATTGTCAACTAAGTTGAAAAGGTTGATGGCCTGATGTCATTTCTTTTTCTAATAAATTGGTCTGAAACAGAGTCTGGTCCTTGTTTGATACAAACAAACAAAGCCGTTAAATCTCTAACACAGAGACAAAACAAACGCAGATGCATAAGAGCCGCAACATTTTCTCATAAAGTATAGCGTTTCTTCAGGGCACGTTCGGAATGTTAAAAACAGAGCGTTCGAATACAGTGAAATATAAAGACGGGATCGAACCAAAAAAAATTGAGTTGACCGCACTGTGTTTTTTTTTTTTTAAAAAAAAATGTTTTGTTTCCCCTTTCCAAAAATATATCGTTTTATTGCAGTTTTCAACTTATTGTTTAAGACTTGCAATACTCCATCTCGCCAAGGGGGGTCCTTTAGTTTCTTTTATATGCTTTTAACTAATCGTCAGACTTTATAATTTAAGGCATTTCTTTCTTTTTAGTCGGAATAAATGCACATTTCTTCAAATAGAAAGGAAAACGTCCTATATAGAGGACAAAAACTCCAATATTGATCGTACCGCATACAGAATTAGTAAATGACAAGTTGATGTAATTGGTATAATGCTGTTTTTTTTATCAGCTCTCAGGAAACTAAATCAAGACTTACGTGTGTGTGTGTGTGTGTGTGTGTGTGTGTGTGTGTGTCTGTCTGTGTGTATTATATGTGTAGGGTGCATAATATGTTTTAGAGAGAAAGAAAGAAAGAGAGAGAAAGTAAGGTGAGTTTGCTAATCTGGTCACTCCAAACCCGGAGCAGTGGGCAGCATTGAGTCGTGCTCAGGTTGCTCAACTTGCAACTACTGTACCAAAATTAAGGACGATCATTTTCTTACCTGAAAATGTAATTATACGCCTCGTAATCTACGTGAGATAAAAATGTTTAATTCACTATTAATTCATCTTCACAGTTGCCCTGAATGATAAAAAACAATTAATTTTCTTAAAGATGTATTAAAGCCAAATTGTTTCTCACTTTCCGTCCCGGGGTTTCACTGGCTGTGACCTCAAGGTCTTTTCCTGGTTTATGGCTTTAACGTTTTACCACGTTTTTAACGTCGGGAGATTAATGGCCGGAAGCTGTCGCTGAAAGCCAGCCTGTCTACTCACTACACACTTTGTGTAAATATGACAGAGGTGTAAAGAAAAACCATACTTGAGTTGAATCACTGTAAAAAGTACTCCATTTAAAAGTCACCAATTAAATTTTTACACAACTTGAGTACCGTATTTTACTCTAGATTTTAGGCTCAAAACACCAAGAAATGGGAAAAACAAGAAACTCTTTGTTTGTGAGGTCTTATTTAGTAATATAGATATTTGAATTACAACCTCAATGTTTCACAATGGCAGAAAAAATAGATAAAAAAGAGCAAAAAGTCAGTCTCAGTCAAACTCAAATGTGCAAAAAAGTGCAACCGCTCATGTCCGCCCAAGAAATTAAATGCAATAGAAAAAGTAGAGTGTTATATAAAAATAGTAGTGGAGTAAAGAGTAAAAGTTGCTTATTCATATTTTTGATCATCATGACTGAAAGCAGCCAAATACACAGTACTCAAGTAAAGTAACAAAGTCCATTTACTCAAGTACTTTACTCCACTGAAATTTGAGCACTATCTAGTGACCTTGCAGCGCCATGGACACAAACGTGTCGTGCATCTCAGTTGCTTCCGTAACTTCACACCACGCTTTCCTCCCAGTGCCTTCTGAAACTGCTCGACTATCACTTTGGTCTCATTGACAATTTGACCCTGGAATTTCACGGACAAGAGGCTCTACAGTGGAAAGCAGGAACGAGGAATATATTTTGGTGGGTTTTCCCTTCTGCAGGTTTGAGCAGATGGATGTTCTCAGCACTTACACCGGACCGTGATGAGACGTCCTCTCGGATGCTGGGCCTGGTTTTCATGTTCTGTAAGCTACACCGAAATTACGCAGGATTGCTTCCAGAGCCATGAGAGAATGTGCATCGTGTAGAGCTGCAGATCAACTCCAGAAATACGTCCTTCGTGGAATAGTTTTTCGCAAAGTCTGAATGAGCGAAAAATTGTAAGTTGGATCTCGTCCAAAGTCTCCGTAATAAATCAGACTGATAAAGCGGGACAAAGCAGCAGCTCAACTCAAACCTGACGACAAGTGACAGGAGGCCATTAGAGGAACGTTCTGCAAATGAACATCCTTTCTCGGAGCAAGGCCAGCAGACGTGCTAAAGGGGGCCGCCGAGGGTCTTCATGGAAGCCATTATATGCCCTGTCCGACACCCAGCGAGGCTTTGACAAGGGGAGAGGGGTCAGGGGTCAATTCAGCCATTAGCAGCCTATTACAAGGCATCACTTCATATATCAGCGACTTTTAGCGAGCGAGAAACACAAGAAGACGGAAAACGTTGTGTGCACGAATTTAGCGACCAATGTTACAACTTAAAAAACATGTCTGTCCTTTCATCCGTCCTTCCATCTATCCTTTCATCCATCGTTCTTTCTTTTTTCTTTCTGTCTTGCTCTCTCTATTTATTTATTTCTTTCTCTCTTGCTCTCTCTCTTACTTTCTTTTTTCATTTTTCTCTCTTCTAGATCTATCTATCTATCTATCTATCTATCTATCTATCTATCTATCTATCTATCTATCTATCTATCTATCTATCTATCTATCTATGTCAGTCTGTGTGTCAGTCTTGATCTTTCTGTCTGTCTGTCTGTCTGTCTCGCTAGCTATCACTGTCAGTTTGTCTGTCTTGATCTTTCTTTCTTTCGTTCTTCCATTCACTCTTTGTTTCTTTCTTGCCCTCTCTTTTTTTCTTCTTTCTTTTTTTTGTCTGTCTGTCTTGATCTTTCTATCATTCACTCTTTCTTTCTTGCTCTCTCTTTCTCTCTTTTTCCTTCATTTCATTCATTCTCTTTTATCATTTTTGTTCTTTCCTTTTTCATTCTTTCTTTTTTTCTTTCTTTCTCTGTCACTTTGTCTCTCTGTTTGTTTGTATGCCTGCCTATTATTCTTTTTCTCCTTCTCATTTCTATCTACTCTCTTTCTTTTTTTCCCCTGATCGTCCATCCATCATCTAGGCCGTATTGTTGTATTTTCTGTTGACTCACTGACTGCGCTTTTCAAAAGTGCACCAGAAGATCACAGTGTATTGTATATATTGTTGTGTTTCCAGCACATTCTGCAGGACCATAGCTCAGTAGTGAAGCAGGCCGCTCTACTCTTTACCCCAGATCGCTCTGCTTTCTCACTGATTGCTCTGGCTCTATCTCTCATTTAGAGGCTTAAAACCTCCTCGCCACTGATCTGAGATCAGTCAGAGTGGCCCCGCCAGGATTAGCCCCGCAAAAGGAAGATTGAAGAAGAATGAGAGGTTGAAATGAGCTCATGGGTGAAAAGTGACTGTTGAATCCCAGCTGTAGTCTTAAATATAGCAGCAAGCAAGAGTTGTGAAACGGGCTGGTATGTTGTCACAGTCGCTGTTTGTATAGGAAGGTGAGACGCTCACTCAATATTCATGGCCTAGAAGAGCAAGAGGAAGAATTCTTCTGGGAGGAATAGAGGCATGCTAGAGATCTGAAGCCGTTGTTGCTTTAAAACACCAGCAAACACACTTTTTTCCATCGTGCTGAAGGATGCAATTAAGGGACTGCAATTGATTTCTGTTTTTCAGTTCATGGATACCTAGAAATGACTTAATAATTGATTTTATAGACTCGGCACTGTATTTGTGACGATGCACTTCCCCCAATGTTCTTTATTTATGTAAGGTCATAATCTCCATACCCAAAGTGTCACAGTTAATAAAGGTTTATTATGAACAAAGTAGTAAGGTCCATAGGGTTTGTGTTGTAGAGGGGGAGGGGGAAAACATCAGTGCGCACACACACACACACTTTATCATTTTCTGCCATCCATTGCCGTCTCGTTTCATCCACACACAATGCTACGTTGCGAAACAATCAAACACTTTCTTCTAAATGCTCCACAGAAAATGCTGTTGTTTGTGAGCAATGTTTAGACCCATGACAACAGTTTTCCCACTGTTTGTTTGAATTCTCAGGGTTTAGGTTCGGATTAGCTGCTGTAGAAGTGAAATCAGACCTCATTGACTTTCCTATTTCAAACAGCGTTCCATTCTTCAATGTAGCACAAATTGAGAAATTAAGTGTTCAAGGATTTAAATGACAAAACAGCACCATGACAGAACAAGAAAAACATTCTAATCTTCTCATACTATTCGGTCTTCAGGCGTGGAGGATTAGGTTAGTAGGAGCGCTTAGGTGATCGATCCTGTAATAATAAACTAAGCTTCACCATTGTTTTGTGCAAAAAAACCCCACATTTTTTATTTTATTTTAGGTATTAATAAAGGCCACTTTTCAAAGGTAATTTAAAGAGATTTTTATCTTTATATGTCATGAAATCTCATCAAAACCTCTATTACAGCCATCAAAAATGTATCAGAAATGTATCAGAAAGTTATATTTTAGGACGCTATAATAGACTATTATATACTATCTATCTATCTATCTATCTATCTATCTATCTATCTATCTATCTATCTATCTATCTATCTATCTATCTATCTATCTATCTATCTATCTATCTATCTATCTATCTATTTATCTATCTATCTATCTATCTATCTATCTATCTGTCTATCTGTCTGTCTGTCTGTCTGTCTGTCTGTCTGTCTATTCATCCATCTCCCTAGTTGATATGAAATGTCCAATAAATTCATCCATCCATGCATCCATCCATCCTTTCATCAAATCAGTGCACTATGAGTGTACGCTTTTGTGTGATTTAAGTGTAAACACAGTTGAAGTCCTTTCTCTTTGTGCCAGATTCTATATACTATTATAATGATGTTGGCAACAGAACATTTGTAGCTAATGCTTTCTTGACGCAAATGATACATTTCTGATGAATGGAAGAGGAAGCCCTTAACCAGATGCACAACATCACGTGGCCACAGCGTAAAGAACCGCTTTCTTAATGAAAACATAACACTGGTGAAGGTTTGGATAGAGAGTCTTGGCAGATGAGCCGTTCTCCATAAAGAAACCACATATGAGCCAGAACCATCCGGAGTTCTGTTCCTGGACTCCACTCCACATGCAAAAGCCAGGGATGTGTTTCTCTCATCTTGAAGAATGCCTCTCCGCTCCCACCGGGAATGATGGGAGTGACTGTGTTTAAACGAATGTTTGTCATGGCACAGTGTTTGTGGGGAGAGTTGCTGTTTAGAATGAAATGGTTTGTTGGATTTCCAGAGTGTTTGCATTGGGAATGTTTCATGGAAAGGTTTCCAACCGGCTCGAGGAAGTAGATGAAAATAAGACCTGGAAAATGTCACGGCAGTTGCTCATCCATGGACGTTTTGCGACTGAACATATTTGCAAATGCAATCACCGGTGCCAGGAGAAGCTAGTTATTACAGGAATGTCTGTAGGTTCATTCCTGCCCATCCACAGCGTGATATTTGGACAAGGCCGATATATTTAGGAGACAGTTTGCTTGCTTTATTGATACTAGATTGATCGTTCTTTAAGGAGCCCAGTTATTAACCACCCAATGCGTTAAGGGTCCTTGTAATTGGGCCCCTGTTGTACAGAGACTATTATTTCTCCATGTCACAAGGAAGGGCCTCCAAAATCCCAACACAATACGTCTCCTGGTGAAACTTAAACAGTGAAACAACATGACACTCTAAAACAATAGGCGAGGTTTCTAATGGGGCTTCAAATGCATCGCAGCATTTTTGCAAAACGTCTCCTGGTACAGTTGAATAACCACAATGGCGCAAGTTTGCATCCCAGCAGAGCGGACAGACAGCAGCTCGCTCATCCAATTACTGCCTGGTGTGAAGCCGACCAAGCCAGGGAACCATCCTAGGGAGACTTCCATCCCCCTCTTCTTCTGCCCTTTCTCTATCTCCCCCACCCCGAGGTTTCTATAGCTTGCTTCCCTCCTCCATCCCCATTTCCTTTCTTGCTCACTTTTACTCCATTTCTCTCTTCCTCAATCAAGAGTCGGTGAACTGGCAACGACATAATTCATCTGTCCATTCACAAGAGGCAGAGACAAAGTTCCTAGCACTTCAACTCGGGAGCCATTTTTCATCCTTGAAACCCTCCAGTGGCGTTTTATACTCTTAATATTAACTCTGTCTGTCTTTGTGTGTTTTCTTCTCTTTTTCTTTTTCATTTTTGCCTAGTGGGTCACAGGTAATTGGTTCGGATTTTTGTGATCACCCTAGGGACTGAATGACTTGGGCCTTTAATAAAGCCTCTAAAGACTGTACGTTACGAGTTCAAAGGCAAGTATACAAGGCTCAAATGGAACAGTTGCTTTGAGAAAGGCTTCTAGAAGAACAAAAAGGCAGCACACTGAGTTGAAATAAGACCCATACGTGAATAGTTAGGGACCGTAATCAGGGAGAATGGACAAGTTCCCAATAGATTTGGTAAATGGTCGGAACAGCGACCTGTACGCAGAATGAAAGAGCAGGTCTCAGCGGACCTGTTCCACCCATGCATGGTCCAGTACTCGCTGACTTTCATTAGTTGACTTCATGTTCAGTGGGTAGAGCTAATAAAAGATTAAGCTTATGCACTAATAGAGGCTTATTTTTCCAATGAGGTCTGATGTCCTGCTATCCAATGTTTTAATGTTTGTCTGAACAAAGTTTTGTTTTCTTTGGATGTTCAAGGTTATGATGGCCGCGTTGCCATGGTTTCCAAGTGAAGGAATTTTGAGTGAATTCAACACAGGGTTCTTTTTCCCTGTTGAAGCGAGAGTCACATAGGGAGGAGGGCCAGGCTGCCGGTCTCTAAGGACTGTTTTATTGGGGGCTCGTTCACTAAAGCATGTAATTCTGCTGTTGATTTTAGTCCGAGGTGCATTTGGATTTAGTCAATGGTCCTGTTCAGGCCTTTCTCCTTTGGTTGCGTCTCTGGGGGACAGTGAATGCCTCGTTAAAACTCAAGTAAATGGCCAAAGACAGAGCCAGCTATGCCCCCTGATGCATAGAGTCACTTAAAGTCATTTACAGCCATACACAACTACTTACGCCATTTATTCCCATTCTCAAGAAGGCCAAGCCACTGGTCATGTTCCTTGTTTGAGTTGCATGTGAAATTGAAAATAAATTTTGGAGTCTGTCAACGTATTGTGAGTATGACTGACGAAATAGAAGTAAAAAGACATTGCTTTATAATTAAAGATTGTTCGACTATCTGGAAAATCTGTATAAGTGAAATTGCTAGCAGTACAGGCCCCTGAAAAGAAAGACAAAAGAAGAGTCTAAACATTTTACACTTGATGAAAATCATTACACAATAGGGGAAGAGAGAAAAAATTAGCTTACAATATGTTAATTTTCTTTATGACAATAATTCGTTTTTTATGTTATTAATTTTCAAGCTTTACTTGCAAAACTGCTGTTGTGATTTAAAACTGCATTTCATTTACAAGGTTTCCATTTTACGGTTTTTACACCAATCAAGATTTGATCGCAATGAAAGCACAACTTGTGTTGAAGTTCTTTTCTTGTCCAAGAGGAAAAAACCGCAAACGACTTCCGAGGTGATTTCAGAGGATCTAAATGCATTTGTTGAGGTTAGCGTTGAGTCATTTAGAGTTTCTGCCATTTAGCTTTTTACTTTTGCGAGTTTATTTAGAACAGAGTTGGAGCGCCCTAACCGCAATTCCCATTGGAAAAGTGCCACTGGGGAGAGCGGGCGTCACATTCCCACCAGAGAAAGAGAGAAAAGAAAACGTTGACTGAAAATGAAGAGACGGAGGTTGACACCCCGACGCCCTGGTCCCACTGGTCAATTACAACAAGCAAAAAACAACGGATGAGGGAGAAAAAGACCTTAATCAAATGGGCTTGGAAGTCCTGATTAGACAAAAGAGGTCAGAGGGTTTTATGTGGAGCCGTGAATGCTGGTAGAGTCACAGACAGAGCTGCATTTACTACCTCACAAAGACCAACATGCCCGCATCCTCGTCCTTTAGGGCTGTACTAAAACCCTATTAAAAGCACATGTTAATTTTTCTAAATGAATAGACGTGAGAATTCCTCAAACTCCCGTTGAGCGTGTGAAAGAAAGAGAACTCTAAATAAGAAGACAGAATCTCCACAAGAACCCACCATTGATGGAAACGATGGGGTGGAAACCATGTACAGTTGAGTTCCGTTCACATACGCAAAAAACAAAACACAAATTACAATTCATTTTTTGTCGAACACAAAGCCAAATTCATCCTTCCAATCATTTTCAGAACTGCTTCTCCATTGGTGAGTCACAGATGGCTGTAGCCAACTTACCTAGCAACTCAGGAAAGAAAAAAAAGACACACGCCCTGGACGCATGGCCAACCAATCACAGAGCAGGACACACAGAGGAGACCTGGAGGTAGCACACATACTGTATGCACGGGAAGAACATGCAAACTTGTAACTGTAAGTTTAGTTTGTTACAACAGGATGCAGCTTTTCAACTGCATGATCCAGGAGCTGGCCATACATTAGTTATTTTCGAGAAATAATTAGCTTTTGAGTAATGCAAGTTCATTATTAACTTCATTATTGAATTTGTACATCTTGATATTAAATCCTAGTGTTATTCACAGATGTAAAGAGTACCTGAAAATCATACTTGAGTAAAAGTATGGACTTTTTTGTAAAATAATACTTTATTGTAAAATATATATAGTGCTTTATTGTAAAAATTACTTCATTACATAGCTACAAGATGACAATTCCAAAAAGTAAAAGTTGTAGTTTACAATATTTTTATTCACACTGAGTTCAGGCTAAAAAACAACAAGAAATGTGAAACACAGGAACTTCATTTATGAGGTTTTTATTTCCTAATAAATAAATGAAATTTTCAGTGAAAATTTTCAGTAACAGTTATTACAATGTGTTACTTTGAAATGTGTTACACTCAACACTGCAGGTGATTCAGCTCATAAATAGCAACCAGTACCTTCAGCACAAATGTAGTGGAGTAAAGAGTATATGTAATCATCAATCAAAAATGTTCGTAGTCTAGTAGAGAGTAAAAGTTGCTTATTTTTGATACTCAGATAAAAAACAAAGTACACAAAAAAACTCAAGTATGATACACCACTGATGTTACTTTCTAACTTTGAGGTAAATGTAGTATAATGCAAAGACAAGTCAAAGTTAAAACTGCTCATACTGGAAAATTACACATTGCTTACTTAAGCATTGCTTATGGGAGCAGTGTGTAAAAGTGCATGTGGTTAAGATGCAGGGTCTCTCTGCGTTCACAGTGGGTCTGGCCCATCTCCACGCGTGCAACCTGAGATTGACTTGTCTGCCTGAAAGACGTCCGCTTGATTTCAGCTGGCGCGGACCGGGCCACCCGCACCCGTCTTTATGAGTCCTGGCCACGCTGCTCAGAGACTCTTAGCCACTACTAACTTTCTCAATTAGCAATCTTCCATTGCTGAGGATGAATTTGGAACAAAACCCAGATTTCCATTCTTTCAGATCCAGAGTTCAACAAGATTATTTCAACACCAGTGCAACAAGATCAATCGAGGCTGCTGTGATGCCTTCAGCCGGCAGAAGATCATGGAAACACTGGTGTACATCAACTGTTAAGATCTGTCTTAATATACTTTAGATATCTTTAAACAGCTTTATATTTTTA
>SOMO01000017.1:758830-773704 GCA_028128575.1 Paedocypris carbunculus | reverse complement strand
TTTTTTTTTTTTTTTAAATTAATTAATTAATTTTATTTTGTATCACAAATTCTTTTGTACGCTATTATACTCGAGAAGAAGTATGGCCTGTTGTGACTCTATTGGATATTTTAAATGCATTTATTTTTACATATTAACTTATTTTACGTATGGCGTGAGATGCTAATCCCAGAATCTATTTAAGTCTGTTTCTTTGAGCAAGTTGCAACGGTGTTTCCTGAACGTTTCCGATTGTACGACACGCGGCGCACGCTAACTTTTTTTGGGCCAATCCGGGCGCGGGAAAATGTGTTCCAACAAAAAAAAAAAAAAATCGCCAAGTTGNCAAAAATACTCAAGTAAAGTAACAAACTCCATTTACTCAAGTACTTTACACCATTGGTTTCATCTTGGCTGAAGACAAAAAGAACCAGAAAGCTATGCTCTGGTGAAAGTAGCTGTGGATCCATTGGAAACAAGGTCCTATAGTCTGGAAGAAGACAGGAGACACACAAAATCCATGTTGCTTGAGGTCAAGCGTAAAGATTCCACATCTGCTAGATTTGGTCCATTGTGTTTTCTGAGGTCCAGACCAACTTTGTGGAAAAGCTACCTGTCCCTGGTTTAAGATCCATGGACTGTTCTTAACTGGTCAGCAAACCCGTCTGACCTAAGCCCTTCAGAAAATCTATGTGGAAATGTGAGGAGGAAGATGGGAAACATCTGACCCAACAACACGAAAAGCTGAAGGCCATTATAACAGCCACCTGGGCTTAAAACACTGAAGCAGAGCCGCAGACTGATTGACTCCACGGCAGAACCTATAATTCAGGCAAAAGGAGTAACAACTGAGTAGTGAGTGCTGTACATGCTCATACTTTTCAGTTGTCCAGGAATTTCTTAAATTACTTTCATTATGTTGCAAGAAATATTCCAATTTTCAGAGAAACTGAAATTGGGATTTTCAAAATTGGAAGCTACAATCATCAATGAAATGCAAGATACATGTGAATGATATCAGTCTGATTGTGATTAATGAATATAATAGTTTAACTTTTTGAACATAGTTAGTGAAATAAATCAGCATTTTGACCATATTATAATTATATGATCAGTACCTGTAGATTTGTTTGTTTTATTTTACAACCTAAATGTAGTTCTTCAAATAAAGACTGTTTTACATAACTGTTATTGTTACATCATAATAAAAATGTACGGTAGTTACATTTTGACAAGACTTTTTGTAAAAAGTTCACAAATAAATGTTTGTAAAAATAAATTGTGACGTTTTTGTTTTTTTCATTGTAAAATATGATTAGTACATCTTTATATTTTACAAAATATAAACACTTCACTTCTCAAATTTCTACCAACATACCGAATCTCTTCCTAAATACAGTAATTGTCAAAACTTTCTTCATACAACTGGAACAACTTAAAAATGAGCACAGTTGAAGATTGCACACTAGATGATTTCTGAGGATAATTACACTAATTGAACAGTTCGGCTCTCTGCGCTGCCAGGCAGTGTCATCAAGCCAGGCAGATCCATGCATCACAGTTTAATGTGGCTAAACCATGAACTGTGTTATAATTAAACTTCAGCAGAAGAAAAGATCATCATTTAAGGGCAAACTGTGGTGTATTAAATACAGTATGCCATGAGAGATGTGTCTCACTCTCTGTCTGGCACGAAAGCATTTTGGCACGTCTGAACCGATTGAATGTTTCCCAGAGATGCAGTGATGCATTTACCCGACTAGCAAGAAGCCCGACTACTCCATCACTGCAGAATAGCAGAAAGACAGAAAAGCACAGATTGTGGCCAGAAAGTCCCACCAAACCATTATTATATAAAAAGCAATGCCAATAAATTCCAAACCTCAAACCTAATCAAACATTATACTACATGCATACTAAATGTGGATGGCTTATAGTGGTAGGGAATTGGACTTGTGAACATAAAGAATCACAGGATCAAATGCAAAAATTGCGTCCTTGTGCTGGATGGGATGGGTTAAATTTCCTAGTATGGGTCCTATAAAATGTAACCCACAATAAGTCATCATCTTGAAACATACTTAAAGTAAAAATATGTAAACATCAAAAGAAATTCAAAAATATTGAGTTTGTCCACCCGCCTCCCACATCAGACGTGGATCCATGCTCTCATCCAAGTCGCTCAGCATCCGCTTTTCACCCGCAAATGGTCCGAACTTCTCACCCTGAGTGGGAATAAAAGCAAAGTTTGTTTTAGTGACAAGTAGCTTTTTAATCAAGTGTTCTAGTACAATTGCAGACTTCAGAAAGATTGCAAGGGTAGTAATATTGAAGGTTAATGAGCTCCAACCATGGACAGTGCGCCGACATTTAAATAACACATTTAGTATTAAAAAATAAAATAACTACAATTTTTAAAAGAACCTAAATTTCAAACTGTCATCTCTATAAGTTACAAAATAAGCTAAAAACAGAACTTGCTGCAATTATGAATATTAAACAGTTATTTAATTTCTTTTCTATTCTATTCAATTCAATTTCTAATTGCTTTTTTTCCCCAATTCCATAATATGTTAAATAGATAAAATGTCATAACGGTTCTATGTGTATTTTATGACACCGTGTATTACTAACGCATTTTGGCAGGAGACCGTTTGTAAGGGACGTGGCAGAACACGTAAGCACACAGAGGAATGTGTCCGCCGACAGTCCAAAACATCGTTTCCGAACGAAAAAGAACAGGAAAACCCAAAAGAACCTTTTCTTGAGCAGTCGCTGATGGGTGAGAGAGCTTTATCTTCCAAATTATAAGTTTGTTTTACATGCACGAACCTTTTTTACGGCTCTTGCAGTGTACAGCCCCATCCCGTCTTGAACTTTAGATGATTTCAGAACAAATCTGTCCGGGACATACATGCCCAACATCGTCATTACGGCATGCAGCCAGGCTTCATCCAAATAGTGTCGCTGAAATGCGTTAGGAAATACTTGTTAAAAGATGATTTGCCATATTCGCTGCTCGGTGTTTGGTAAATCTCAGACCAGTCTTACCGTCCGTGTTAGTCAAATTACGGGTTAACGTTCTGCGCTCTGATTGGCTCTTGGCGTTGCTAAAGTAATCCTTGTCGGCTCTCATTGGAGGAAAGTTTCTTAAACTTCACGTTGGCGTTCAGAGCGAAATTCCTTCAATCTGGTTGGAGGAAAGTTTGTGCCTGTGGGTTAAACATTTAAAGCAGAGATTGATGAATGGAGCGATGAATGCCACAGTATTGGATACATATTAATTAATAATAAATACATATTTGGTAAACACACAAGAGGTGGGATAAAAACTGTACTTTAAAAAAAATGTAATTTAAATATTTTTCATTTTAAAAAAAAAAAAAAAATTATTATTTATTCTATGAGATTTATTATTTAATGACTTTCATTATAATCTTTGAATTTTGATGAACCATTTTTCTTAACATTGAATCACATGAATATTTAATTATTCAAAAGGAACTTGATCAGAAATGTTTACTTTGTTTGGAGCACTTATATTGACCAAAACATTCTAAGAAGTTACTCCCTTAATTCTTCCACAACAAAAGGCTGAAGATAAGTGTAAAATAAGTGTATATAGATAAGTGTATTAGTATGTGTGTGTGTGTATCATAAAATTGTTGTTACTTTTTTTACATTTATCTTCAGCATTGTGTCGTGGCAGAATTAAGGGAGTAACTTCTTTAAGACAAGTTTTCTTCCCTTCATTGACCCTTAATGACCTCAGGGACCCCCCTGACCCCTCCTGTCGGCTGACCTGCAGTGAAGACTCTGCGATGACAATTAGGACTTAGTGACCCTTCACCCGACCCTTCGCAAATCCTCACACACTTAAGCATCAACTTTTACTCTCGCAGCTGGAGAGTTACTGATCAAATACTAATGTTGACCACACACACAAACTCAGGAGGATCAGCAACAGCACAGGAACACAACCAGGGAGATTCTTCTCACGAGCCGTACAACTAAAGCAAATGACACCAAAAAAGCTACAGCCAAAATGTGTTATGTTTGTTAAAAATTAAATCTAAAGAAAGAACAGAATTGCCATATACAAAATCATGCAAAAGGGACAAAAACATTAAAATGTAGTGAAGTGAAGTGAATGACTGAAGTGACATATTTATGGGCATCTAAATGTATGAACTCTTTCTTGATGAAAGGAAAACTTAATTTTCTTGATTGCTTGATTGATTTCATTGTTTACATTGGTGTTCATGATTGTCTTTGTGGTTGTACATTTGTAATACACAATGTACATTTAATCTTTGTGTGACAATTAAAAATTGATCTATCTATCTGTCGGCCTTTTTTGTTTTTCATGTCACATGTTATTGAATATTTTTGAAAAATTGTAATAATTTCCTACTGTTTTTCTCAAATTCCAAACCCCAACAAACCACATGTACCATCTCTGAGCCTTGATAAAACCAAAAACCCTTTCCTTTCACACTTTCAGAGACTTTATTTTTTCTCCAAAGACAAACTGTCTTTTGGCACTCGGCACTGATTCCATTGAGAACGTCCCCCAGTGTTTTGCTCTATCACTTCCATAGATCTGAGAAAGCGATACAGAAAATATTTGTCAAACTTAAGTTTTTCCCTAATCTAAAACTCCTTCTAAACCAACTCTATAAATACCAGAATTTTGGCTTCTCCTATTGCCAACGTCGTCTATACGGCCTGTTTTTACTTTGCTGATCCCCTGCTGCTTGGAGAAGGCCACCAGGAAAGGAAGCGTTCATAGAGACGAGCAGTAGTAGGGTGTAGGGTGGGTAATGGAAGCGGACCCTGGGGACGAAGAGAGATTTCAGTCCAGATAAAGTGTGTGAAAATGACTGCACTAACAACAGACATATGATAAAAGAGCAACAAGACCACCCCTTATGAAGCTGCTTTTTCTGCATTTTTACACTATTTATTATTAATAAATATATTATACTACAGAATAATTGTAAACTGTGAGAATTGTGGGTCAGAGAACTGTGACCATCAGACTGTGAAACTCCTCTCCATAAGTGCTGGAACTTTTTCACTTTTTTCATGTGCAATATATGTTTATCTCATTTGTTGATCCAATTCATGTGCAATCAAGGACAAATATGTGCAATACATGTTAATTATTTCTTACTATTACTACTACTAACTACTGCTGTTTAATCACTCATTTTTTAATTTCATTGGCTCTTTATTACATTACTTTACTTTACAGTCATTTGACAGACTTTTATCCAAAGCGACTTTATTAGTTTTTGATAACCCATTAATTTTGATTCACTTTATTTGCATATATACTGTACATATACTGTAGATGTATATTATTATTTCTCTTCTATATGTCTTTCTTTTTTCTTGGAAAGACAAGAAAAGACTTGGAAAGTGACCGGGAAAAGCGGGGATCAATAATGTTTTTTTAATTAAATTGAACTGAAAATACAGACCGTACATAATATTTAACTCGAAGTTTTACTGTATCATCATTAAAATCTAAATTCTTTTAAAATGTGTTCAGTCTTTTTATGTAGGTGAATTGGATTTATACACAGTAATTTAAAATGTTACTATTTAATTTAAAAATTCCAATAACCTTGGGCTTGAATAATGGTCAACCAATCACAGGTACACAGACATATTCACACTCTCACTCAAGTCTCAAACGTATGGACAAATTTGACCAACATTTCCTTATGTGTTTGGACTGTGAGGAAAAAACTGGATACCCAAAGAAAACCCACACATCCCCAAGAACCCCTCGAGATTGAACTTGAGTCTCAAACGAGTCCTCTTTGCTTTAGGCAATAGTGCTAAATACTGTGCTGGTTTATCAGGACACCAGTTGATTATGACATCGGTTTATCAGGACACCGGTTTATCCAGTCACAGCCACTTACTTTGGCCAAAGTCACCAAACAAACCCTTTCTTTCATGCATTTAGTCAGCACTTTTATCTTTTATGGGACTTACTGTATATACAGTATTACTGTTATATGCAATTCGTTGGCGCCTGTACTTCTTTATGAAGGTGAAGAAAGACATCATGCCTTCCACTTTCTACAGAGGAACCACAATGCATCTTGAGTAGCTGCATCACTGCCTGGTTTGGGAACTGCACCGCCTCGGACCTCAAGATCCTGCAGAGGATAGTGAGGACAGCTGAGTCGCATGCATCATGGGTATCTACATCATAGATGGCATCACAGATGACCAAACGCACCCCTTAAACCTTATCTTCAGTCTCCTGCCATCTTGAGAAGAGGTGCTGGAGAACTGATTCTTCCTCAAGCAAGATGTGAACTCCATGAAGAGCATCAGACTCATCATCGAGTGGAGCTGATAAAGAACATGGACTTCTCTAGATGGACTTCACTTCCACTCCAGTTCTCCATGTCAGTGTGCGTCTTGTCCGGTCTTGTCGTTGTATGTTTTGTCAATGCACTTGTTTCGGACTTCCTTGTTTGATTTTTGCCCCGACATCCACCAACTATTATACCTAATGTTTTCTTCTGTGTAGAACCAGGATCCTGAGAAAATGCCCAAGTTTTTCTCTGCAGGATGGATGGATGTGATGGATGGATGGATGGAGGGATAGAGAGAGACAGAAAGACAGGCAGAGAATTAAGACAGATTGAGAAAAAGTAGATAGATAGATAGATAGACAGATAGATAGATAGATAGATAGATAGATAGATAGATAGATAGATAGATAGATAGATAGAAAGACAGACAGACAGACAGATAGATAGAACTTTCTTTGTCTCGCAAATGAGAAATAAAATGACAATAAAGCTTCTTTGACGAAGTGACAAAGTTTTTTTGGCTTTCAACTACCAACATCCTAACCAGACCATGACTTCTTTGTAACAGACATTTCCTATAAGCTGTTGATTTCACATGCCAATGTCACGGCATTGCCCGAGACTTCATCCCACCTGCCGTGGTGATTTATCGGTATGAAGCAAACGTCACGTGCCGATGGTGTGACCTCGGCGGAAGCCAGTGCTTTGGTCTGTAAGGTCCTTTGATATCGCCGCACTTTCACGCAAGACATAACTCTTCCGCACACTAGTCCACAAGACACGTCTCTTCAGAACTCATTTCTCAGAGGGGAAATGAATCAGACCCACACGTGCACATTACACTACACGCACACATGACAGGACGCAGATACAGTGGGACTAAACTGATTCTGCCAACAAAGTCTTCGTCCAACTATAGAAGTGGCTTCTAGCCCTCGGTTTTTTTCATTTGGTGTTTTTCCTGGCGTTCTATCTCTTGCTCTTCTCCCTCACAACCGCATCTCATTCTCTTGACAGTCCCTGAAACTCAGCCTGCCAGCATGTGTCTGCTTATTTTGCGCATTTCAGTGTTTTACTTTACACCAATGTGAGCTGCTTTTCTATGGGGAAAACCATCGACAGAGCCGTTATCATCTTACTAAGAAAGTCTGTCAGCTGCCAGCTACCGATCTGTGGTGCACACGAGATTTTAAAGGAAACAAGAAAGAACAACTCAGACTCCAAATCTGAAAACTGTGCTCCTAATGACCAAGCGAAAAGTCCTTTCAAATCAAATAAAACCGTGACGACACAAAAGAGCGTAGAGAAAGACCGGCAGTAAAAGTGAACTGCAAGCTAAGAATAGGTCAAATTCTAAGGCAGCGATGTGTCCTTCACAACTAAGGAAGGATCAAAATACACCTCGACAGCTCTGAGAAAAACAAGCACCACAGCAAAATAACACACATTTGATAAAAGGTTTATTCTGAAATAAAATACAGAGCGAGGAGCTAATTGCAATTGGCTTATGCTTGGAATCTGTTTTTCGTAGCAGTTTGCTGATCTGCAAGTTCGATGCACTAATCAAAGCTGATCCGAGTCATGAAAAAGGGTCATTAGTTTAGAGGAGAACATAAACCATTAGACATTTATTCACAAATGTGGCTATTATCCAGCTTGGATGTCATCCTGGCAGAGAAACACAGCACCAGTGGGATTACAGATGTCTATATTTAGTTATTTTTATGTACATGAATATTGGCAGAGAAAATCTACATGTGACATTGAGATGAGACACATTTACACACACACACCAGATCCACAAACCTAGGTTATAAACACACAAACTGACAGCGGGGAAACACTTTGCAACACCAACAACTTCCATATAGATTTAAAAACACGCGTGTGCCACTAATAATAGTTGTCAATCACCAAAAGAAATATATATATAAAAAAAATAAAACCATACACTGTGTGAAATAATTTAAAACATATTCTAAACCGTGTTCGTATTACGGGGCGGCGGGAAGGAGTTTTGGAGAATCCTCTGTGACCGGCGCAAATAAAGAGCAAAAAGAACGACGTAAACGTAGGCCAAATGAATGGTGCATGCAGCATCTCAGAGAGAACTACAACTCCCTCCAACTCCCGTTGCTATGACACTGAAGATGCAGTACAGGGACTTTCTAAGTATCAACAGCAATGGCACCACCTAAGAACAAACCTTCAGGTGCCTAAAATTGCCAGACTCGACCTTGGTAATGTAAACATAAATACAGAGGTGGATATCGCACTCTACAGGCAGTTCAGTAACTGCGACACATGCACCGTTAGCATTAGCATTGTGCGCAAGTAGTCAGTCTGGAAACTCTCCTTAGTAGAATATCACTTTGAGTTAAATAAACTTCTTTTTTTTCTCCATTTATATAATATATTTCATTCTGTGCAGAGTCTGTGCTTTGGAGTCTTTTTAACAGTACTTCCTTGTTTTCACCAGTTTGCTCTGGTATTTGACTGAGTGGCCGCTGTGTCCTACCACATACACATCCAGGAGATAGTTTTTTCCCGCCTCCAGACCTGTTATGGTCTCCGTAGTGACGGCCTTGTGCAGGCTGGGACTGTGAAAGTACTTGCACAGCACCTTCTCAGATTTGCGACGACTCTCTGGTCCGGCACATTGGTTTTGCTCTCTGCGCCGATGCTCTTCGCTGTAACTCTCTGAGACCTCCCGTTTGTAGACGCAGTACTTGTTGCGCTCCTGCGTCCCAAGCCAGGCCACGGTGACGGACGAGCAGGTACGTAGCTTGTCAAACGCCTTGATGCGGGTGTCTTCCGGTAGGGATGGGAAGGGTTGCTTGCCCCCGGCCCGTGTGCTGGCTAGGACTTTCAAGGTGGAGGCGCCTTTGCGAGATCCCCGCACTCGAATCAGGTACTTGGCTTTGGGTTTGCCACGGAGTTGGAACTGTTGGACACCCTCCACGTTCTGAGAGAGGACAAGCTTTCCATCGCGTCGTACCTGGACTTGCACGGCGTCCAGACAGGCGTGAACAAAGAGCGTGACACGCTGGTGAGAGGACACGGGTGCGAAGCGAAGAAACTTGCTGACTTTTCTCTTAACAAAGACGTCGGTGACCTTTCCATCTTTGAGCTCCACCGTCTTCTGCTTGGCTTCTTCCTTGGTGCGAGCAAAGGTCCCCACGTAGGCGGTGCTCATGTTGGAGACGGTGTTGACTGCAAAGACGTCAAAGTAGTACTGCGTGTCAGGCTTGAGATCCGAGATGGTGAATATGTTCTTGTTGCCCGTGCAGATTTTCTGAATGTCTGCAACTTTTGGCTTCGGGAGGTAGGGACGACTCAACTTGTTGCTCAAAGCCTTGTTGGTGGTCAGGAAACGGTCCCTGTTGAAATCATTCTCAGATGGGACGAAACCAAAATGAGCAAAGTCAAAGGGGCTGAAGTCTCGTCCTGGTTTTGGAGCAGGCATAAAGACATCATCCGAGCTCATCTTGGCTTCAGCTGCACACAAGCTCTTGAAGTTGTGCTCCTTGTTAATAACCACACAGTACTGGATTGGTTGGCCCATTATGAAGCCAGTAGGCGTAGGTTTCCAGGCAAGTGTAATCGTAGTACGACCCAACGCTGTGACGTCAACCCTAGGATCGTAGGGTAGCTCCGGGTAGGGCTGGTCGGACTCGGGAGTTGTGGTGGCATATATTTTAAAGTTGCTGTCCTTTTCTGTGGAGAGTATTTCCAATTGGTACAAGCCTGAAGAGGAACTGGTGGAGATGAAGGACTCCACGTCGTTTCCTTTGTACGCGTAGAGCTCCGTTCCTTCGTTGACCGTGAACTGCTCCTTTTGTTGCTCCAACGGCTCCGGCTCCCCTATTGCACAAGAGAAGAAAAAATGTTTAGGACATAAATACACACAGCACATAAACTGAACGAGCAAGAACGATGAGTGTGCCCTCATGAGTGAACACAATGATCAAGAGCTGTTTTGAAGATGCTCACTGAATGAGTTGTTTAGACCAGACACAAACACAACCACCAAACAACTGGATGCACAAGCTCAAACTCTCTGTGACATCAATGAATGGGACTTTAAACATGAACCGCTGTGTAATGACGCTTTTCCTTTACCACTACAAATCCTCTCATCTGCTTGTTTACTTTCCACTTCCTCCCAAAGTTTCTATTAACGCTGATGGAAAACGGAGCACAACTTTCCATCCTTGCCGGCCACTTGTTGATCCTAGTGAGGTCATTTGGAGCTACCTGCTCCATGCGGATGGTTTGCCACTTGCACACTGACGACTGTTTTCTATCCAAACAACCCTACACATCTAAAGGTGACTTTCACTTTGCTTTCCCTCTGAACTCGAAGCTACACAGAGACGCTTTATAACTGTCCTCCGGGTTCCTTTCCAAGCTTTGGTTTGGAGAGAAAACATAATATTGTGTTTGTCAGCCAGACTAAATGAACACGCATTGCCCTCAAAGACTGGCTTAGAGTGGACATACTCCACAAACATTGGGACTTTACTGAAAAGTCCTCCTCTATCCACTCAAGCAACATTTTGAGCTGGGGTATTGAAGCATCGATCCCATCACTGCGCACACAAGGTACTTTAAATGTGACAATTACTATTACAATTATAAGTGGTTACTTAAAATACAGTATTACTAAAGTGGAAAAAGTAAAATCAGTAGGGTTACCTTGATTGATGGATCAATTGTTTGACGTTAATGCATTTTCAATGAAGAAAACCTATGTTAATAAAAGTGTTTGTGCAGTAATATAAGTCTAAATATAAATGGTGTCAGTTATTTCATTAGTTGTGTGTGATTAGTTTTTCAGAATCTCCAATTCATCAAGTCACACTGTCAGCCACAGTGAAGTGCTTATTCCACATGGCATTTCCAAAAATGCTTTGAATAAAACCAAATGATAAATTTCTGTAGCACTGAAAGATTTGGACTGTGTATTTCATCAGCCGAGACCACCGCACTGGCCCACAAACTTCAAGTGCCTGGAAGTCATTACAGCACTGAAAGTCGGAGATGATGGGAGAAGCCTGTCGTCCCAAAGGAAGACATTTGTGTCCTAATGTGAGTTCACGCGTACATGAACATGAACTGTTAGAATGAATGTTCTTTAGTCCTGTACCATACATTTCAGACACACGGGCAAACATTTGAACTCAAACCCACTTCTGTCCAGTGTGAAATACATGAGTGTTTTATGAAACTTTGAGATTTATTTCCAAGAAACTGTCAGGCAAGAAACAGATGTAGATGTCAGGTGATGGGAAAAGAAAAAGACGGAGAAAAATAGGCAGAAGGTAGTGAATAAGAAGAGGGGAACAGTGAAACGCACACATAAATCCCTTATTGGTAGTACTAATACATTCATTAAAGCAAGTGTGTAATTCATAAGCTTCTGAAAATTGCATTACACAATAAATATATCATCAAATTCAAAATGAGTTTAGTATTTATTAACCGCTTAATTCATTTCAATTTACCGAAGGCGATGACATTTATGATAGTCTACGCATGGTCTCAAAAAGGATGTGGGAGAAGTTCCGTAGCCATTAGACCAGAGGCCAATTTTTCTAATAATAGTTTGAACGTGGACATGAAAAACAGGTATTAAATTACTCCAGAGTTGCAGCATTGATCGGGAGATTTAATTTGGATACCTGATCCTTCTCCACTGCGGTCCTCTGGAAGCTCCTGTAACGTCAACTTCCACTCCAGAGGAGCATCACATGGGGTCACTGTCACCAGCAATGGAGTGTTGTCTTCTTCTACCACAAAATAGTACCTGGAAACAGGAAACAGAGATAGGTGTTTGGACATTGATCAAATTGACTGCCTGTGTTTCTACTTTTTTTGCCTAAACTTTAAGGCCTTGTCTGTAAATACTATATAGACAACTATTTCTCCATTAGGAGTTTAGGTAATTTGCTGCTACTAGTGCAGTCAGGTTCTCTGCGTAGTACTTGAGATATATTAAAACGCCTCCCAAGACGCAAGGCCAAAATTAGAACTCACTGGCCTTCAAACAGCTACTTGTGAATTAAAACCATTACTTCATTCTAACGCATCAGAATTGCTGTTTCAGCAAACTCACACAGTAAGACGGTCATGCTGCTATCTATTTTAGAAATACAGTATGTAAATTGATCTAAAATAATCTGTTTCTGATTGTGATTGTATTTAAGCTTTATCAGTGTTTGAAACACCAAAGGTCATGGTTTCGAATCCCACTGCCTTGTGAATTTGTTCAATTACATTGCTTTGTAATGAATGTTTTTTCGGATAAAAGCGACTGCTAACATCTTAAGTATTGTATTTCTTAGACTATGAAGGACACCTGATTATAAGGCGTTATAATCCTTGTCTTCTTCTTAATTTTATTCACATAAAAGGCACATAGATTTATTTTCTGTATCCAGTCCATATTTAAACATTTATGGGGTTTTATAAGTGCACCTTACAGTCCAAAACATACGGTAAAGCATCTTCTAAGCATCATCTCTGTGCTCACGTGGTACCTATAAACTGTCATTAATAATAAATTGCTTTGGATTTCCATTTCCAAGTAGATTTAAATCTTGTTGGCACGCTTGCTGTCAAAATCACCTAAATTAAACTGAGCAGACAGATTTAACACGTAACAAATATTAACACATGAAACCAGCTGATCGGCTTACTATGTTAACATAAATTGCCAATGACATACTTATAATCACCTATAAATATTTTCCCGTAGACTTAAGATCATGCATGTAGGTTCTTCATACTGAATGGTCCAATCTCATAGTTAGCACCTCATTCATAATGCATTTATTACACCGTCATACCGGCATTGTGGATTTAATGGATTCCATACTCTACACTTGTCGTATTCAGATGCTCAGTTGTTTTTTTTTTAAAGCTTTTTAGCTTTACGTTTCCATTACAGAGGTTTATGATCTACCATGTCTTTAAAAACATGGCTGCTCATTCCAACGCAACGTAATCTTACCTTTTCGGCGTATCTCTAAACAGGTATCCGCTGATTTCAGCTCCATCCGGCATGACAGAGGAATCGTGGAACAGAGCTTTATCCCTGATCTGCTTCTGAAAGAGACTTTCATCCCGTGTGGGCAGCTTCTGAGCCGTGACTCCCAGCATCAGCAACACCAAGCTATGGCATCCCCACATCCACTTCATCCTGCAACCGCAGAAAGTGAAACTTAACGGTCTGAAGAAAATCAACATATTAGACATATTATTAGACAAAAACTTTGCATGTTCTCCTCAAGTTTGCGTGTGTTTCCTCCAGGTCTCCAGTTTCCTCCCACACTTTAAAAACATGCCGGAAAATTGGAATTCTGGACAATTGCGAATATGTGTGTGTGTGTGTGTGTGTGTGTTCTACTCTGTGATTAGTTGACTATCCAGAGGTGTTCAGTTTCTGAGAGATACTGACCCAGAAATGGTTCAGAAAATGGTTTTATGCTCTTAGTTATAATTTAAGTTGACACTTAAAATTTCTGACTTGTAAAAGCTTTAACAGCTTTCTTGTTTCTCAAGTTCAGCTGGTATCCCAAGAAAAGCAGGAAGTTGGTGGCAAAGTGTAAGCTGCTTTAAATAAAAGCTTACTATTTAAAATAATATATATTAATATTTTCAACAGCTTTGTGCGGATTAATTTGAGACAGGTGGGGAAAAAAACCTTCTGCATGAACTTGAAGTTGGCTTGTGCCGAGAGATTCAAGAATGAACCGAGACGCTTTTGTCATTGTACAGATCGCATTATATCAGTTTTCTATTGATTGAGCCTCATTGATTGGAGTTGAAGGCAAGAGCCGATCCCTACGGATGTAATCAGGCTAATGATGGCAGATCCCAGTGATACTCCACCAGCAAGCCAGTGCTTGTCCTCTAAATGACCTCTGCAGGAATCCCTCCCCTTCTTCAGTCTGTATTCCTCCTTTTCCTGACCTCCTTCACTCACTCTTTATTTGCCATTCTCAAACAGTCCCCCCCACCTTCATCCATTGTTTTCCTCCTGTTCTGTCGCTTTAAATGTACATATTCTCACTTCCGCCTCCTTTACACTTGGGCTTTTCACTTTAGACAATCGCCAAATCTGCTTAAGTGGATTTGCACACAAAGCACAACTTTTCTCATGCATTGCATTTCCTTTTCTCTGCCGTCCACAGCTTCACTTGTCAGTTCGGGCTAATCTCAGAGCACAGCTTTCTCCCATTATGCTTCCATCACGCATCGCTTGTTTAGAATCACTTCTTGAGAACCTGTGACTGTTCTAACCAAAACAGGAATAAGGATTTCCTCGATGACTCTGGAAAGCTGTAAGGATGCAGTTGGGCTTCCCAGAGCTGAAGGGCTTCTTTTTTTCTAGAAAGGAACTTCAAAACAAAGCCCCATCTGGAACAAATAAAAGCTAATGTTTAATTAGAGCCGGAGAGAATGTCTGATCGTAATTTGGGACGGGATAATTTGAAGGCAGAGTCGGCTGCCATCGTGTCAACTTTGTTTGCCTCTTTTTGTTTTTTTT
>SOMO01000017.1:694396-710067 GCA_028128575.1 Paedocypris carbunculus | reverse complement strand
TGGAAGTGTACTTTTTTAAACCATCCGTTTTTCTTCCGCTTTTAAACATGTGTGCATTATTCCTTCAGTTCTTGACAACGACGAAGACATCAAACAGCTGAACAAAGAGATAAATGAGCTGAACGAGTCCAACACTGAGATGGAGGCAGACATGGCCAATCTTCACACTCAGGTTGGTTTATTTGCATCTTTTGTATCTGATATTGAGTTTCTTTATGCTTCTTTATTTTTATGGGAATGGGTGATATATTTTAGGCGTCTTTGTTTCATCACCGGTCCATTTCACTTCACAAACGTGCGTACTTGATTCATTTTCCCATCATTTTCACATACTCAACATTTTATTCAGTGTTTTTTCCCTATTGACTTTGAGTGAAATACATAGTTCAGCTTTCATCTTGTTTACTCCAGAATCTCGCCTCTTCATCGTTAAGCATAGAAACGTAATTTCAACTTTAAATGTGTCTAGAAACTTTTATTTTCATCCAGCTTCTTCATATTTATTATACTTTTTGAGTCACAATTTACATCTGGGCTCCATTTTTCTCTACAGTCTTTACCAACTTTTTGGCATTTCCTTGTTTCTACTTGTCTACTTTTATCAGTCACAAACGTGTTATACATAGAAACCTAGGAAAACTTGTTTGTTTATGAACTGTGCTTTGCCTAGTGATAGAAAATATATTTTTAGACAAGCTTGACCAGCTCTCACGTGCCATTTTTTAAAAAATTGCATCATCTAGTCTCGATTGGAAGTCTCCTGAGCTGAACAATCACTGATTCCCTAAAAAAATTTGATTTTATTTCCAATTACATTTTAATGGGAAATAAAACCATTTCAGACTAAAACATACTCGTACACATCATGCATTATGCCATCTTACAGCGAATCCTGTTTCCGCCTCTGTAGATCTCATCGATGGAGAAGAACCTCAAGAGCATGGAGGAGGAGAATAAACTGATTGAAGAGAAGAATGAAGCTCTATTCATGGAGCTGTCGGGCCTGAGCCAGGCTCTTATCCGAAGCCTTGCCAACATCCGCCTGCCACAGATGGTCAGTCCACTTGTAATCTAGAACCTTTAAGTGACCGCTCTCACAGACGCTTCACTAACTGCCATTCCTTCCTTGCCACAGCAAGAGCCAATCACGGAGCAGAATTTTGACACCTATGTGGACACGCTGACCCACATGTTCACGGACAAGGAGTGCTACCAGAACCCGGAAAACCGAGCTTTGCTGGAGTCCATCAACCAGGCGGTCAAAGGGATCGAGGTGTGAGAGAAGAGATGAGAAGATCAGCAGCAGCAGCAGCGTTGAAACACTGTGGGTCGAATAAGCAGACCGACTACAATAAAGACGACTAAGGACATTCAGGTTTTGTACATGGCACTTCTAAAGCAAAGGTGTCGCAGGACTACGTGGAATATGGAGGGACAAACTACCAATTTCGATTCCAAGTTGTGCTGCTTAGCGAAGATTCAAGATCCTTGCCTCTTAAACCGAGCTGGCTTTGTTATTCATTTATTGTTGATTTTTATTTATTCTTTTGTTTTTGGAGCAAACCATTACTGTTTTCTACGCAGCGACTCTCATTGACACTGACCTGCCTTTTTAACTTCCCTCAGTGCATGGAAGTAGCTGTGAACAATAAGTTGTGTGCGTCTGTCGGGGTGAGTCGACGTGTGTATGAGTAACGGAGTGTTTTGTGTGTAACGTGAGCTCACTTTTCCGTGTTGTGAATTCACATCTATTTAAAATACGATTAGCAAGCGGCACTGCTACGTTTGAACCCTGTATGATAACCTTGTCTCACCTTTGGTGTAAACGTGCTCCTCTTTCATCACGTAATATTTATCGTATTTGAGAACATAGATATTGCACTTCCAAGAATAGTTTGTAGTCCCATTGTCATGCTATTATTATTATTATTATTAGATTTAAATTTGAAACGTTGGAAAAATATGTTTATTTTTTATTATTTATTCATGTTAAGGTTTATTTTTCCGTTTTATTTATTATGCTGTGTCTATTTATGGACTTAATTTATTTCACAAATCGAAATTCTATATACAGCTTTAAAACGGTTATTATGAGAGATATTGGCCTTGTGTTGCGAGAGAGGCAATATTTTAGGAATATCAACTGCAAATTGTTTTTTAAAACTTCCTATTTATTTTCAAGGAAGAGATTTGTAATCTCTTTTTTAAGTGCAAATATTTTCTACCTACCTTACGATTTTTATATTGTTTTTTTTTTATATTCTGCTTTATTTAATAAGTTCCGTTTTCCATAAAAGTATTTTGACACCCTTCAGAGTGAAGTGGGTTGAACAGATATGACGTATTTATTGTTATTTATTTAGTATTTAAGAACAAATTGAATGGAGATCTCGTTGCATATTTATTTTGTAAATGTCTGTGTTAGTGGTTCCTACATATGGATAGTCTTTGCCCATGTTGTTGATCAAATAAATGGCAATTCTATCACTTAATCGAGTGAGTTGTTTTAACACTGATATTCTTTTTAGTGTGCCATTAGTATCCTGAATCATTTATTGTGAAAGAGCTGAAATACAACGACCGTTTTCTTTAGATTTTATTTTGTTGCTTTTCTTGTCTCTACCTCCTCTTTTTTCCCATTCTTCATTGGCTGTCTACAAGGGGGTGTGTCAACGTGGAACATTCTGTAACCTCCATACTTTCCATTTCTGGGTCATGGGGAGACTGGGCCTGTAGGCGGGACACATTCTTGGCCAGCCAATCACAGAGCGGGACACACACATTTACACTCCCGCTCAGATGTATGGACTCCATTTCTCCTGCAGGTTTCTGGAGTGTGGAAGGAAAGTGGAGACCAAAAGGAAACTCACGTAGACACATCTATCTGTGTGTGTGTGTTCACGTCACTGTGTATACACACTTGAATGATTGCGAGTATTGATTCGAATCACTGTAAATTGCTCAGTATGAGACTCCTAGTGGTCTGTAGTTGTAGTTTGGCTTGTAAAACTTGGCTGCCATCTGCTGGTCACACTGTGACTCACAACTACTCTATTTACAACATAATCAAAGTCGCTTTGGTAAATCAAAAAGTAAATGGCACGCACAATCATAACCCGATAGCAAATTTAATCTAATTAATTCTAAATCATAAATTTGTTAATATTTTTCGTTAGCATTTCGTAAAAGTATACTTGTGATCTAAATTACCACAGTTGTTTTTAAACAAATCTATATTTTATTTCGTAGGTAGTGCAGTATTTTATAATACTGACTTGAATTCCGTTGTCATGCGCACAAAGTGAGTGCCTTGGCAACTTGGTAACCTTCAAGAATAAAATTGAAATTGGCGAGGTGTTTTCTGAACGTTTATAATAGTTTTGTAATAAAATGCTGTAATCGTAATCCAGAACCCATGTGCTCCATGTGGCCCATATTTTAGTTTTTATGCGTGACGTCACAGTCAGCTGCCCATTGTTTACATCACAACCGCTCGACGTGATCGCGGATGGTTGACGACGACGACGACAGACAGACAGACAGAAAGAAAGAGAAGGAGACTGGTGCTGTTGAAATCATCAAGAGATTGTTATCAGATTAAAACGCTTGAGATAATCTGTCTCGCTTGCCTGAGAAGTCGTTTCTGTCATAAACGCCAACACAACTCGTCTTTGTCATCTACTTTTGCAGGTAAGAGCGAAATAAGTCGCGCTAGTTCCACTTTTGTCCTAGCAAATTAAGTATACACTTTCGGTGACATTTTTATTAGTTTGAACTCGAACACGAATTTTAATCAACAGCGTGCAGAGACTAGAGAACCAGGCTGTGGTGTAGTGTGTCCATTTACAAAACACGCTTGATAAACGTTCGTATGTTTAACAACAATTATTGCAAAATGTGCGTTTGTTAGCGTGTGGCGCAGCTGTATTTGCGCGCGCGGTGATTGGTGGGAACGTGACATCTGCAGTTTTGCACAGCGTCTCCAGGGAAACTTTATCAATATTCGGAAACAGCGCCACCTACCGGCCGCGGCGTACGAGCTTGTTTTATCTGGCCCCTCAAAGCAGTGGTGGGCAAACTACGGCCCGGGGGCCACATGTGGCCTGCTAAATGTTTTAATCCGGCCCGCCAAACTTGTAAAAAATAAATGAAAGTCAGATTTTTTCTAAGTAAATTTGGTTAATCTGTTATGAAGGGGGTTTATTCTATTTATTTATGTAACACATTTTAAAAAGCGGAACGATAAACACAAAATGTACGTAAAATAACACAGATTTTTAGTTACTTTGTCAAATGTTAGAACCCAAAGTGGCCCGCCAATCAAACTTTCACTTGGATGGGTTAAATGCAGAGCACCAGTGAAGTGAACTCCTAACTAAGTGTGTGTGTGTGTGTCAGGGAATAAAAATGGGAGGTGCTTTGAGTGCCGGGGAATCCAACGATGAAATGGTGGACGACCTGAAACAAGCCCAGTACATCCGCTCGGATCTGGTGGAAGATGCTTTCAGAGCCATTGACCGCGCTGAGTATTATCTGCTGGAATATCGTGACAGCGCTTACGACAATCATGCCTGGAGATATGGCAACATCCACATCTCTGCTCCTTGTATTTATTGCGAGGTGATGGAGGCTCTGGATCTGCAGCCTGGCCTGTCCTTTCTCAACCTGGGCAGTGGCACAGGCTACCTCAGCACCATGGTGGGACTCATTTTAGGTGAGTGTGTGGAACATCTGTGTCCATCTCTCTATTCATCCAGTATCTATCTGTCTACCCATAGATCCACCCATCCATCTACCCACAGTATTGCTATCTGTCTGTTTGCCCGTCCGTCCATCCACCCATCTATGGATGGCTCTATCTGTTTCTCTTTTCTTATCTGTCGGTCTGTCTGTCTCTATCTATCTATCTATCTATCCATCCATCTGGGTCTGTCTGTCTGTCCATTCATCCATCCATCTATTCATCCTCAATGAACCAACAACCCACCCCATCCATCTGTTTGTCTACCCACCACGCATCCTTCCATCCATCCACAGTATCTGTCTCTTTCTCTGTGTATGACTCTGTCTGTCCATCCATCCATTCATCCTCAATCAACCAACCACCCATCCGTCTAAAAGAGTAGTCTGTGTAGTCTATTTATTCACCTGTATAGTTATGACAGAGATGAAAGGTTACACATCCATCCTGTGAGTGACAGTGTCTCTCCTTCAGGCCCAGAGCTGCTGAGATGGTCTCCAGCTCCCTTTGACCCAGAAATTGAAAATAAGTGATACAGAAAACGGATGGTTGGAACAACACGATGAATAACGTGTTGTTTTCCATTTCAGGCTCGCATGGTGTGAACCATGGTGTTGAGCTGCATGAAGATGTTGTAAAGTATGCGTACCAGAAGCTGGAGGTCTTCATCCACACCAACGACAATTTCGACAGGTGACGTTCTGCTGCGAGTTTGCTTGAGCGTTTGGGTTTAAAGCGGCGCTCTTCCTGATCCAGGTTCGAGTTCTGCAAGCCCTCCTTTGTGGTAGGGAACTGTCTGGAGATCGCGCCAGAAAGCCAACAGTATGACCGGGTTTATTGTGGGGCAGGAGTTCAGAGGGAACATGAGGAATATATGAAGAAGCTTTTGAAAATCGGTGGTATTTTAGTTTTGCCACTGGACAACAAGGTTGGAACTGTCTGATTTTTACACATCCAACATGCAAGTGAGAAGGTCTAAACATCTTGTTTGTTTGTTCCAGCTCATCAAAATCATTCGGCTGGGATACAACAAATGGGAGAAAAGAAAGATAATTGCTGTGTCGTTTTCGCCTCTTGTTCTTCCCAAACATAGGGACAATAACAAACCTAGAGCTGTGACTCTACGTAAGTCAGAAACTAGTCATTATGTTGGTTGAGATGAATACATTTTGGACACATTACATATGATTACATTCTGTCGATTCCATAGCTACTCATACTTATGTCAAATTTTGACTTCAAGTTGAACTTCAAGATGTACAAGATGCACTATTGTGGAAAAATACATTTCTCAGCTTTATTTTACATTTTAACCAAAACTGCAAGTCTGGGAAAAAAACAAAGTAGTCCAAAAACTCCAAGATGTACATCCAAATTGCCTTGATTCAAAAGGAACAAATAATCAACTCAACTGAAAAGCAGAAGCTCTCTGCTGTTGGTTTGTGGACAGTCATGGCTCAGAGTTTGTTGAAAACCTGCAGCTTAAAAAAAAACAATTTCTCTCTGGATTCAATACAAATGTGTTGAATCTTCAATCTTTAGAATCTTGAATAAGACCGTCTCTAAATGTTTTAAAGTTCGTGGTCAGAAAGCCAAAGTGACTCCAGAAGGATAGTCCTAGGATCTCCACCAAGCCCATTCTGATTAATCTGTGCTGTGCTGGTTGAACCATCTCAAGGTTTTCAATCCAACGCACACTGCACACCTCCGGGTTACATAGACGCAAACCAAAGAGGGCACTACAAAGGTACACACATGGCTTGGCCTTTGCAAATTCTCATCTGGACAAAGACCTGATCTTCTGTTTTAAGGTCAGATTAATTGTTTAGACTAATGATGTTGCTTACATTTACCGTAAAAAAAGAAAGAAAAAAGCAGAATGCTATTTCCACTGTCAAACATGGTGGTGGAAACCTAATGCTGTGGGGCTGTTTTTCAGCTGGTCGAACAGTAAATGTCACCTTGAACAAACCTGTAATTCTTAAATCAGTCAGTCTTCAGAAAATTTGGTGGAAAAGGGTGAAAGAAATGATTAGCAGACAGTTAACATTTTAGTGACCTACTTATAGTGTCCTGAGCTGATGTCAAGGAGACCCTCCAATTTAAAAGAGGTTATCTCATAGCAATTGGCTATTTTAAACTTATAGACTTGCAAAGAAGACTGGAGACTTGCTCAAATATGGTCAGCATATCTAGATGTTTTCTGTTGATTAATGGAAAGAGTAGGAATCATTTTGGACGCAAATTTTGTAATAAAATGTACATTGTCCTATTGTCATTTTGGCAAAGACCGTAATTTCCAGTCAGAAAGTCAACCTTTCTAGTAACATAAAAGTAACTATAAGTCAGGGTTATTAATTATTTTGGGCCTGGCTGTATATTTAAGTGATCTTTTTCCATGTTGTACAGCTGCCATGTTTGAAGTACGGAGCCTGCAGGAATTGGCCCGAATCACTATTCGTCACCTTATAAAGACATCTGGGATTAGACGGTTTTCTCTACCAAGGAGAACTGATTCTCAAAAGGAAAATAATCTACAGCCAAGACGTGAACGCAACGACTGTCCTTCATTGACCAACACTTTTTTGTCAAAGGGACTAATGGATACCAACAACAACCAATCACCCACAGACGACGAAGACTGCGGAGAAGAGGAAGACGTTGATGGCAAGAGTGACGAGGACAGGGCACTGGTCATTGAAACTCAGACAAACCCCTTACGTGAAAACATTCTCAGCCTGCCCTTGCCAGAGCCTTTGAAGATGTACCTGCTCTACAACAGAGAAAAGTAGATCCTGCTTTTCTAGAAGATGTTTAGGAACCTGTGGGCTTTACTTTCTTTAATGTTGCACCAAATTGTCACAAGTCTGTTAAGATATTGATTTCTTTTATTTTCTCTGAGAATGTAGTGGGGATAAAAGGGATGTTTAACTATAATAATGTATGACTGTTTTTACGTACCGTTCAATGTAACATTGTGGTTTATTAATTGACATTTAACACAAGACATTGTTAGATGTGGCTAATAAATGTTCATCATTCAGTCCAATAAAAAACAATCTATCCTTCAATTGGGAAACATAAATTTGCATTTAAAAAGTCATAATTTGTACGTTTGTAAAACTATAGAACCTTGTGTACTGACATTTCTATTCTGTGCAGATGCATGTGTAAAATGTCTAAGCTTTTCAACAAATATTTGGTTTATTTGATGAATATCAAGAATTGATGAGTGATAAGAAATACAGTCATTATTCCATTTAAGTGACCAAATTAACTTATTTTTTTTTATTATTCAATGGGTTGTTCTGCTTTAAAACGTGCACTATATATTTCTATACTGAAGTGATGTGAAGGAATGATAGAAAAAAAATTCTAATTAACAATAATATAAAAATAAAACATTTATTTAAACACCTTTATTAAACAAATGTCAACGTAGCAAACACTAAACAAATTCCAAACCGACATGTCCAAACGGACACTAACGCTTGTGAAGTTAAACCATGATAAAGAAATAAAAAAATAATAAATATTTATTAAAAACGTCTGCACAACCTTGCACACAAACAAAAGCAAAAAAATCAATGGCTTACTTCTAGTTAAATAAAGTCAAATAGAGAAAATATGCTTACTCAAGCTTTATTAGATTTGAATACTGTGCTTAACCGCCAAGTACAGACAGAACGTCACTCTGGATAAGAAAATAAACGAAAGCGAATCGTGAAAGCACTTACAAAACAACAAAAGAAAAATGCTTTTTCTTGTTTGACGATTAAAAAAATATTTCTTTGCAGACGCTACACATAATATTTTCTCACCGCTCTCTTCACGGAGAGGAAAACAAATAGCAACACCACCATTATCACACTGAACCAATGACAGGTGTCGAGAAGATGAGGTAATGTTTCGCTGGGGGCAAAAAAAAGGCACAATTTACAATCAATAGTGCCATGTAAATTCACATAATACCACCAATAATAATATTAACAACAACAACATTATTATTATTGAAACCATGATAATAATAATAATAACACCATTACAGCAATAGAAAAAATATGCAACAAAAATACACTACAATTTATCTTGCAAGTTCTTCGCCCCCTCCAAACAAAAACCAGGCCCGCATGAACACCATGAACGGACTTGAATTTCCGTGCTCCTCGAATTGTCTGGAATAACTCGACACGCTGATTGCTCTGGAAAGTTTGTGGACAGACTGCAACTATCTGACGACAAGGCATGAAACGCACAGTTTGGAGGGTCCAATGCAATCGTCATGGCAGAAAGCCCCACAGCCTTGACACATGATCATAGCTTTGAGTCGACAAGAACACTTAAGAGCCACTTCTTCCGTAGCGCTGTCCGCAAAAGCTTGAATGCTAAGAGTGGCACTCTGACCACCACTACTCCCAACACTCATGCGTGGCCTTATCTGCAGAACCCCGTCAGCTAAACTGCGGGAGAAACCACTGCCGTCCACCACCGAGACGTTAGCCGTGTAGCTAAAGCTAGAAGAGGAGCATCCGCTAGCACTGCTCAAAACGCCACTACTCGTTTGCAGTTTTGGTAACTTGCCATACAATTGGTAAGAGGCAGACGAGGAAGGGGAGGAAGTGACGGGAGAAACGGAGCAGTCTACTGGCCGTGCATACGGGTTCTTCACTTCTTTCTTGGCCATCCGAACAAGAGACATTTCCATGTTGAGCAAACCTTCCATAGCGCCGCCACCTCCGTGAAAAGAGTCCAGCGAGCTCAGTGGCTCCTTTTTGGTTATTACGACTGGAGTATTGCCACTGAAAGAAGCCGTTGGGTTTTTGGTCAGAGCTTGTTGGCAGGATGGACGTGTGGAGACTTCGTTCTTCACGGTGGCTGCAGGAGACAGTTGTGGCTGATAAGTCTGGGGCTGGGGTGCTTTGGATTTGTTGGGACGCCAGCTAATTTTGACAGTTGGCATGGTCTCAGCTGGACAAAGGTCACCGTGAGGGGGCGAGGGACCATCGGGGGTGGTTCTACACATTGGCTGAGAGAGGTTGTTGGGATGCTGTTGAAAGCTAGCTTGCTTTTCTGGCGTCTCACCCCTTGGAGGTTGAAGTCCAGGGTGCTCCATAATGACCGCGGATTCATAGATTGGAGCATTCGTCTCCATTGAAGTCCTGGATGAGGCATTTGAAGGAAGGGATGTTATAACTGGCACTGCAGCTCCTGGGGGTGGAGAACTGAACTGAAGATTTGTATGTCTGGGACTGGATTCTTCGAACAAGCACGCCATTCGTGACGGAGTTGAAACTGGTGGGGAAGAACCAAAGTTTCGACTAGGCCCAGGAGAAATTCGAGCAGATTGGGTTTTGTGCTGGAAATCAGATGGACAGGCTTCTACGGGCTCTCCCAACTCGGAAGGGCTTTGAAAACGTAGATCTGGGTTTCTTGAAGGTCCGCCAAGTTGACGATTGGTTGCGGATACTGGTCCTGGAAGTCGATTAATTTCCAATTTGCTTGCCGAGTGTGGCTGGGGTAAGACCTTTTCCAAAGGCAGGCTGCCTTGAAGAAGCTGGGTGACAAGGGGATTGTTGGCCTCTACCGAGGAGACGGATCGAGATGATCCTTGCAGTCTTCTCCCAGCAGGAATTCCAGAACCCCTTAGTCCGAAATCCTCTGCCGGCTCTTTGCCAAGAGTTTTAAGTTCATTCGCAGCTGAAACAAATAGCTTCAAACCATCAATATTGTTACCGAGCTGTAGATTTTGGTCTCTTTCTGAATGATGAGTTTCCACCGGTTCTGAAAAAGGTTTGGTGGCAGTCTGGTCCTGAGCATGGCTTAAAGAATTGGTACGAACTGAATGCGGTTTATGTGGAAGAACGACTAGTTGATTTGAAACACCATTTGGAAAGCGAGCTTGAATGACAGTTTGTGTGTAAGTGGGGTTAGAAACGTGGGCTTGTATGACCGGGTGCTGGTGCCGAGGAAGGTTTGACATTGAAGTGATCCGAGTTGAGGTCTGAATAACAGGCTGGTTTTGGGATTTTATATTCTGAGCTTGCAAGCGGCCACTAGCATGTGGCACATGCCAATCGATGGCATCATCATCTTGAGTGTCGTTTTCAATGTCCGAAGCAGTCTCCGTGGAGTCACTGTGTGCACCAGCATCGTCATCTCCGGCATTACCTACCAAACATATAGAGCTTGGCTCATACTTTTGAGCAGCACCACATTCCCCATTCTTATGTTCTACCAAACCTAGTCTTGGAGGTGGCTCATTCCTACCATCCGCCCAACCATTTTGGGTTGCAACAAAAATGTCTTTGGTTTTTTTCAGGTCTGAACCGTGTTGGATAACTCCAGCAATCCCAGCGTGATGCTCAGCAGAATTTCTATCTCCTTCCCAAGACTGAGAAGAAGCAGCCAAAGTCCTGATGACATCTACGCCATGGGCACCAAATCTTGGCAAAGAGTCGGGTATGGAAGTTGGTACTAGAGAAATAGTATCATTTACCACTGGGGTGGAAACGGGGGTAGTTGTTCTACTCTCACTAGACTCCGTCTCCTCCCCTGGTACTTCCTGTTGACTGCAGACACTGGTGGACTCTTCCTCTCCTGGTGTAGGCACTGGGGTGTCTAATGTCTGCTCTGTTGTTTTATTACTTGGGCAGTCAGTCACCTCTTCAATGCCACAAATTTCCACTTGTTCCCGTGAAGCAGGACTGTCGATTGCAGGTGGTGATAACGTGAGCAGTTTTGGAGACTCTGAAAGCGGCAATGAGGTGTTTGATGAGACGGATGATGGAGATGGTTCCGTTAAAGGGGTAGAATCTTGAGGCCTGTCTGTGGATTCTACACTGGATAACTGTAGTTGTGCTCCAGACGAATTAGAGCTTGAAGGCGATTCCTGCTCCTCCAGATCAACTGGTCCTCCTCGTCTTCCACCCCCACCACCTCCTCCAGGTTCAACGGGACCTGGGTGCTCTCTTGAACGCCTACTGCTGGAGCGATCCGGTATCCCAGAACCACCCCCCGGGCCGCTCCCCCCAGGCCCACCCCCATCCCCAGAGGCTGCAACAGCAGCAGCGGCTTCTCGTTGGGCACGGGCTTGCTGGGCACGGGCTTTGATGTCCGCAAGGGTGCGCGCCCCTGTCCCAGACCGCCTCGACCCTTCGTTGGGGGGCACGATGCGCGGGCAGATTTGGTACGTTGGCGGCCCTTTGACCCAGGGCGGTTTGATCCGGGAGAGCTGTATCTAGTAGAGTTGTTAGAAGACAAACATACAAATGAGACACCAAAACAACTCAGTCGAGTCATACTAAAAGTGAGAAAGAACTCATTTAAACAATAAAGCAAAAACAAATGAATAGTTCCTACCCGGATTGGCGGGACCTTGGGCTCCTCTGTTGTGGGTTGCGGCTTTTCTGTGTGCACACAGTCATCTGTGTTACGAAAGGACTGACGCTCATCCAGCCGCGCCCTTTTCTCGGGAAAGCTAGAGAAGGCCTGGGACTCGTCTGGTCTTCTCTTTTGTTCCTTGAGCTGAAGAGCTGAACTAACTGTGGCAGGACTGGCAGCAGGGCTACTCTCCCTGCTACTGGCACCGGTGCCGGCTGTTCCAGTGGTTATGACTGAAGCCCCATCGTCCAGTGGATCTGTAGCAACAGCAGCAGTTGATGATGAAGACGAAGACGAAGAGTCTGAAATCGCGACAAATGCCTGCCTGTCTGAGGCAGACGAAGGAGATGACGAGGGGGATGATGAAGAGGATGTTGAAGAGGAGGATGAAGGCGATGTTGTGGATGCAACAGGAGGCTCAACCGCTTCAGGGAGCAGGCGTGTCGGGGCTTCTGCCTCATCACAAACTGAGCTTGTGGAGGCCAGTGCAGGAGTCAAGACAGGTTCTGGGGAGACGTCTGGTTCTGCAGAAAGCTTCTCTTTTGGATCTTCCAGTTCCAAGTCTGTTTGGAGGTCCATGTCCCTCTTGATATTTGTCGTTTCTGGGACCGGTGACGCAGCTGATGGTACAACATCTGTATCTGCATTGCTTTCTGTTGGCTCTGTCGTCGCTACAGCTGGAGCCGGGGTTTTGCAGAGTGTGCGGCGCGCCCTGCGTCTTAGGTCAGCCCGTGATCGCCGCCTAATACGGCCTTCCCTTCGCCGTCTCCCAACACTTCGTCTCTTGGGCGTTGCCACTGTGACAGCATTGGATTCTAGTTCTGCTCCTGCAACATCTCCTGCATCACTCATGGTGAGTTTTAAGGATTCCTCCATGGTCAAGCCAGACCTGAAGAAAATAAAATGCAACCGGGATATTTTATTCCGCGTTCACCATTACTCTGTTAGAATGCTGGATAAGCTTTTTGAAGTCTTACTTTTGCCCATGGTATTCTTCAAAAAACTTCTCCTTCCATGCCTCCACCTTCTTTTCTTTTTCCATCTCCTGCCTGAAGCGAACCTGCATCTCATGGGTAAACTCACCTTGAAGAGAAATTAAGCAGAACACCTTACTTTACCCACTATCATTACATTTTCAAGGACTAGAGCTGCACAATTCTGGATAAAATGAGGATCACTAATGTAAAAAACACTTTTTCCCCCACCATTCACGATCACGGTTCTGGATTTCAATTTTGTTTTATAGTTTTTTTGATTGTTTCCTGAAGAATCAGCTTGTCAAACAGCAATATAACAGCACATATTACTCTCCATCTTTAAATTTAAATAAATTGAATGAAAAATAAATGTAAAAGTAATGTTGTAAAGAAAAAAAACACTATTAAACGTAATAAAAATAAACATACCGAGGTACAGTATTATGTACAGTTGAGGAACATTATTAGCTCTTTTTAAAATCACTTTCGAAATTCTTATCAAACAATGACTATTTTGTATGAGGGCTAATACGTTTTTCCTCAACTGTATACATTTGTTGCCATTTGTGGTTTTCCAGGTGTTATCTTCTGGTTTGAAACTGATTTCTGCAGTAAACACACACACACTTCAGAATAAAATCCTTTTCCAGGTACTAAAATGTCCAAGTTGATGGCAGACTTACTTTACAGTTGTGTTTACTCACTCATTCTCCCTGTTTATTTTATGCTTTAACTCGGCTGGTGCAGGTAATAAGAGCGTTTATTAATAAGGTAATGAGGTAATAATAAGGTAATGTTCATTAATAAGGTAAACATGACCACTGCATGAAATCACACGTGGCCATGAGTCCAGCATCATCATGCCCACTGCAATGTTTCCCCTACCATTAAATTAGGAGGTTGCCCCAAAATACGACAAGTAATGCAAGATCATCTTTCCTATATACATTTTAATGGTTTATGAAGGTTTATAAACTGATTTCCTCCATGATGCGCACACGCACACTTTTTGGAGATCAGAGAGTTGGCAGAATCCAATAAAAAACGGATAAAAATCATGATGGGGGTAGAATCCAAATTGCGATTTTTAACGATTATTCGTGCAGCTCTATCAACGACACAATGTGTCCATTTGTAGTGCTTATTCCAAAAGTTGTTTAAACTATACTTACCCTCAGCTAAACGCTCTTTCCAGCTCTGAGAAGCATGAGTGAAGAACTCATTATTGAGGGCTGAACTGCTTAGCCGTGCCAGACCATCAGGTCCAACCTATAAATGGAGAGTTTAAAAAAAAAAAAAATTGAAAGACACAATAAAAATCAAATGAACAAATAAAAAAAGCAAACTAAAGCTCCCAAACCTGTCTGTCCACTTCTGGCAAAAGTTGAAGAAGTTGCTGTTGGGAATGAGATGGGAAAGCAGCAAAGGTGCGTGTGTTGATGAGCGCACGGATGTTGGTGTTGACCAGAATTGAACCCGGAGTTTCAAAGTCGACTTCAACGCCTCCGCGGCTCCTCTTCATTGAACCTACAACATACAACCAATTAAGTATTTGTAAAAACATTAACTGTGATTCTATCTGAGAAAAAACAGTAAAATGGTGTACTAGATTTATTAATGCGTGTTGCACTGGATAGAACGTTGCTATAATTTAATTGTACATGTATATGACTTACATTGTATATGTGCACAGTGACAATAAAGGCCAGGTTCTAAAGTGGCCAGGTACGTTTGACTTTAGTAATGCAGTAGGTTAATTTTAGCAAATGTGTCTTTTTAAAAGATCACCTTTGCTTTTTCAGTACTGAGATAGTAGCAATCATAATAATAAAAATAAGCAGACATCTCGAAATAGTTTCCAACCCAAAATGCATAAAATACAAACAAAATGTAAACAATAGATACAATTGCATAATAAACCCTGAAACAAACAGGTAATTCTAACTAGTAACAAATGTAGTAATTATATACCGCAAATTGGTAATATGTATTTTTAGTGGATCAAGCCCAGAAGACAAGGCACAAAAAGTGCCTCTTTTTACATAATGAACAAGTATTTTAAGTGTAATTATGTACAATAGGCTTTAAAATGGTTTGCCACTTAATTTAATAATAAAAAAATCCCATGAAAACTCTTAATTTCATATGATTCATATAATTTCATATGAATCAACTGATGTGGTATAACACCAAGATTTGCTATAACTCTGCTTTGAAATGAACATGAAAAAAAAATTGTATTTAATAAAAGGCTGAATGTAAAAAGTTGGCTGAATGTAAAAAACATTCAGCCAACTTGACCTGATCAGATCAGTGACGAGTTTCAATTTAAACGGAACAGTGGTGGAAACTTTGCTCAGAAAACACAGAGATGAGATGAAAGCGTTGCTGACTGTGTGGAGCTTTCAGATTACCTTCAATAACTTATTAAAAATAAAAAAGGCAGGAAAACTTGTGTGTGCGACAATGTGCGTGTAAACGCTTTCCACAGAAAAATGGCCTTATTTAAAATTCTGCAAATGTGTTTTAGGTTTGTTTTTACGGGTTTATCCAATTTACACAACTCTTAATTT
>SOMO01000017.1:674862-686947 GCA_028128575.1 Paedocypris carbunculus | reverse complement strand
TAGTAATAAAAAATTTGTAGTAATAATGGCTGCAAGCAACAATTGCCTTTTTTGAATGATTGTCTTTGCGTGAAAAATAAACGTTATTAAATTAAAAAATCAATTTTTGTCTGATAGATAGCCTAGAAAAGCTCTATGAGTTTGAGTCTCTATGTTAGCACAATTAGAGAAAACATAATTTGTTCAGAAAAAAACATTTTTGCATTACATTCAGGGCAATAAAGGTGTATTACTTTTTGTGAGAAATGAGAATGCAAAAGTTACTGCAGGGATTGTTCTTCGTAATTACACTGGTCTACAATCCAATAACTACAATAATTAGACTGAAGCAGTGTCTGAATGTTGTCCACTGTGCAAGATATACTTTCTGTAACATTATCTGCAAAAAATGTATATGTATATAGCATATCTTTAGAATTATCTTGAAATGACTCTGTTGAGTAGTCTGTTTGTGTTTCCTTCTCAGTGACTGATCTACTGACACATTAACCTCCTAGTCCAGTTACACGAAACTGTCTGCCGAGTACAAATGCGCACTGGTTTGCATTACTGGGAGTGTTCGGAGGCCAACAACACAGGTTAAAGGATAGTATTTCTTAATATAGACCACAAAGACAATTCTTCAAATAAGATCTTTCCAAGTCGTTAAAAAAATGTTTTTTTTATTAAGACAATTGTGTTAGTTGAACATGTGAGCAAAAATGTGATAGTGAAGGAAAATTATTACTTATAAAAAAATATTATTTTTTTTTTCTTTTTGAAATAATCCAATAGAAAAAAATATAATAAAATACAATACAAAAATACTTGGAATTCAGATTTTTTTTTTGTTTGTTTAGTTTTTTTGAAGTAGCATGCACTAGTTCTCAGCAAATCTCCACTCTGCCATCCAATGCTTCTCAGCGCTCAAGACAAACATCCCAGCGGAATCCAAAATTAAAAGCAAGCCTGAGGGCCTGGATGAGCTTCAAGAATCAAGACATCAAGGACAGTCACAAGACATATTTTTAGCTGCAAGGGCCATCAATTTTAAACAATCTGAGACATCTGTGTCACTGACTTTATCCACCAGTGCATTTTTATCTTGGTGACATTTGCTTCACATCTGTGTGAAAATTACTGCTGTTGTGCTTCAAAACATCAAAATCAGCATCCCGCATGAGGTTATTAACCATGAGATTGCATGCTTATGTTTTATTCATTGCTAAGAGCCAACTGAAACCTCTCATTGTGAATTAATTACATACGTAAGAAGTCTTGAATGCACTCCAGTTAAATGTGTCCTTGAAAGATTTCCATTGCTCATTAAATTCTGCTGTGCACACCCTGGCAAGAAGATAATACACTGAACACATAAGTCAACACATAGCTCAATAAACATTCTCTATATTAAAAAAATAAAAACATTAACCAAAACAATGTACCTGAGAATTTTGCATTCTTTTAACACACTTGGTACTGTAGTGGCTAAATATGTATATGCAATTAAAATGTCTACATTTATTATGTGTTTTTTTTGTTTCTGACAAATTATTCATGAGAGGAAGTTGTGTGCGCTAATCACTAATGGAAAGCGCCACACTGACTCATCAGCTCTTTAGCATAGATTCTAATCTCACAAGAAGAAACTTGAACTTTTCCGTGCACAGAAATGTGATTTCCAGACATAGGAAGTGACTTAAGTACCGTAAAGGTCACAAACCAGTACACACACATGTAGATAATGATAGGAAACTTTAAAACATTTGTATCTAATGAAAAAATGAACTCCGATTCTCTCATAAGAATAAGTTGGATTATGAAAGATGAATAAATTGGGTCAATATAAGACCCATTGGTAACTCTTGCTTTTTGACATCTAGTAAAATATTTTAGCACAACAAAATGCACCTGGACTAAACACCAACATTTATTACAAAATGTACAAAAAAATAAAATTCAATTTGCACAAAAACATTTTGCACAAACCAAATGATTTTACTGAATTTTATTTAAAACTATTTCAGTAAAATTACTTTACTGTACTGTGCAAATTGCTACAGATTATTTTAAGGGATTTCTTCACATCTGTACATCCATTTTCTACCACTTTATCCATTTCTTGGTCAAGGACAGCTGACACCAATTTCAGTGGTCTTTCATATAAGCTCTCCCTTTTTTTGACCATACTCTTCTGAATCATTGAGCAGGATCTCACTCTTATCCCTTAACATCTGAAGCTCCACCAGTGGACTGTGGATTTCATGTTCTCCTCGGTGAAAACTCAGATTTCCGACATCCATTGTGTTCACAGAGCTGCCCTGATTATTTGTGGACACCGGATCCTTGCAGCGAATTCTGAGAGGTGCTTTAACGCTCAGGCCATGACAGCAGAGAAGCCGCGCGAAAGCGTCTCTAAAATCAGAGTTGAAAGCATAGATGATCGGATTGAGCGACGAATTGCACCATCCGAACCACACGAACACGTTGAAAGTCTCCTCGCTGACGCAACTGGGTTTCTGGCAGAAAGGAACCGCGCAGTTCAAGACGAAAAACGGGAACCAGCAGCACACGAACACCCCCATGATCACAGACAGCGTTTTGAAGAGTTTGCTCTCTCGTATGGCGCGAGGATGCTGGGGCGAACAGTCGCGCGCACCGGCTCTGGAGATCTGCGCTCGTGCGGCCGCGCGCTCCAGCGACGAGATGCTCTTGATTTGGTCCTGGGCGATGCGATAGATGCGCGAGTATGTCACCAGCATCACTGCCACGGGAATGTAGAAACTTATCAGAGAGGACGAAACCGCATAGGTTCGACTTAGATTGGAGTCGCATATGGTCCAGTTGCTGGTGGGGACCGTATCCAGGTCCGCCCGGTGCCAGTTCAGCTGCACGGGAACGAACGAGATGGTCACCGACACGATCCACGTGACACTGACCATTACCAGAGCGACTTTGCGGTTCATCTTCCTCTCGTATTGGAACGGGTTTGAAACGGCCCAGTATCGATCCACGCTGATTACGCACAGGTTGAGGATAGAAGCGGTGGAGCACATGATGTCGAACGCCACCCAGCACTGGCAGAAAGAGCCGAACAGCCAGTGCCCCGCCACCTCCGTGGCCGCCTTCCACGGCATCACGAGAACAGCCACGAGCAGGTCGGACATGGCCAGGGACACGATGAAGACGTTGGTCACTTTTCCTCTCAGGTGCCGGAAGCGCAACACCGCGGCGCACACGGTGAAATTCCCCAGCAGCGTCCACAGAACGAGCAGCGACAGCGCGAGACCCAGAATCACGCGACCAGGTGACTGTCCACGAACATTCCATGAAGATGCAATGGAAGAGTTGAAATGGTTCATGTTTGAAGTGAAACAAAACAACTCCCGAACATTCTCAGATGCGATCCACGACACCGCATATTCCTCCGAAATCGAGCCAGTCTCCTGGTTGATAAAGTTGAGCGAGCAGCGCCGCGCTGGAGCTTTCACATGACTGAATGACAATCTGAAGCAGCCAGTGTCAGATTCCTCTGCGCCGCGCGGGTCACATCCTCACTGGCGAGGAACGCCCTCTTTTGCCCGTTTGCTCCCATTACTTTTGATTTCCGTTTTTCGTTAAAACACAGTTTATTTAATCGTCAGCGTTTGGGAAATAGCTATTTTCAGTCTCTTGCAAATGTGCCTATTATTTGCAAGGTCTCAACGATAAAACCGGATTTTCTATAGTGGCATTGTGAAAAATGAATACAGATGAAATGGGAAAATATATGACACATAAGTAACTATTCCTTTTTATTTTTATGAGCAAATTCTTTTGGTTTGAAGCAANTCCAAAAATAATTTATGTTATTATGGTGATATTCTCACCAGCTCCATACGCTCTGCTGCCAGTCTTGATGTTCAGATTCACAGGAGCTCCACCGTACGTCCTGCGCAAAAACCAATTATACAATTAATCAATGATTCATTAACAAAAAAACAAATGAAAGTAGCTGAAAACACACGAGTATTGTGGAGCTCCGGTTTTGATATCACCAATAGTGACTCGAACATCGTCATCATCGTCATCACTGTCACTCTCGCTGTCCTCATCTTCTCCAGGGGCATCCTCCTGAAAACAAACTATTTTACTCTCTGCAAAAGGCTGGTTACGTATCTCGGATGTTTCTCTTCCACTGCACAGATGATGCTTAGATACGCAGTTTCACTACAAAACATTAGGTAAATTATCTTTTGTGTTTTTCAANTTCTCAAACCTACACAGAAATTGTCAAGACATTTGCATGCAACTTTAACTTATTCAAACAGAACTAAAATAATAATAATAATAATAATAATAATAATAATGGAACAGGCTTTTTTTCTGCTACAGAAATAAATGAAAACTTGAAAGTGAAACATGCACATCCATCACCATTCACTACAAAAATAAAAAATGTAAAAAAAGTTCAGTGCATGAATGAGCAAATAACAGTGCTAGGTAAAACATTTTGTGGCTCAGATTTAGAATATCCTTCTAAATTATACAACTAGTTGTCAGCATTCACTTAACTGTGATCTCATACCTGCTTTTAAAACATTAATCATTTGTTCAAACCAGTTTTCAAGTTGTCCCGAACAAGAAGCACCATAGGATGACAGAGGACACTGACTAGGCTTCACAAGAATTCACAAGACAATTTCAACACTAACACTGAAGGTCTGTATGTGGACAGATATTTTAGCTTCACTCAAATGCTGCTTTATAAACATCCAGTGCTTTCTACTGATTGTCAATCTTAAAAGTTTTAATTTCATTAACTCTATTTTTATACTCTTTCATGAAGAGTGACTGTGATTGCACAAGAAAGTGAATAATGTGCATGCGTGAGTGAGAGCTGCTGCAAAAAAACATCTGATTGGAAAACACTGAATATGTTCACACATATGTCCGTGATAAACCACAAGCACACAACTTCTCAAGAAATAATTCTCAACCAAGACTGGTGATATTTGAACGACCACCAGGGGGCGCAACAATGCGGTGGCCAGAGCGACGAGGAACATTGTCATCGTTTTGAGCCCCTAAAAACGATTAGAATGTGAACAATATGAAACGTTTATTAAATTAAAAAAAAAAAGAATATCATTTATCATTTATATGAAACAATATCATTTATAATCTATCATTATAAACTAGACAATATTTTTTTAGTTCATGACATCACCATCATACCTGACAGACTGAAGTTGGACTGGTGCAGGTTTCTGATTGGTGGAGGTTGGTTTGAAGTGGGCGAGGTCTTAGCAGAGGGTGATGGGGTTATATATTTAGGTGTCATTGGTACATCATAAACCGGACCATCGTATACTCCACGAGAGACTCCTACTTTACCAGACATCTGCTGAATAACAAAATGTTTTTAAACATATACATTATATATAATACATATTAAGGCTATATAGAATAACATGCTTTACGGTGAGAATTTTCTTTTGTTATTTTTATTTTATTAATTTATTNCATCGTATACTCCACGAGAGACTCCTACTTTACCAGACATCTGCTGAATAAAATGTTTTTAAACATATACATTATATATAATACATATTAAGGCTATATAGAATAACATGCTTTACGGTTAGAATTTTCTTTTGTTATTTTTATTTTATTAATTTATTGTGTTTTGACATGCTTTTAAATTGCAATAATTAAAGAATTGCAATTAAAATCAACATTTAAACGACAAACGTACCCTGTTGCGAAGAATAATACGCTGGTAAGCAAAATCAGGAAAGGGTTTACGAGAAATAAAACGTCCAGTCCCTGGCTGGACCTGAAGTTTTCCTTCCTCGAGCACAACCCTGCCATGACTGACCACGCAGACCGGACCCCCACGACACTCAATCCCCTCGAAAATATTATACTCTAAAGCCTGCAAGGAAAATACCAGACGCACAAATAGACAACACAAATCATTTAAAAGCTTGCAAAAATCAAAACATGAGTGAATAATCCACGTAGAGAAATCTCTCCTACCGACTGTTGAGTTTTAGCTGTGATGGTTTTGACCTTGTCAGGATCCCAAATGACGATGTCAGCGTCTGATCCCACCGCTATCCGACCTTTCCGCGGGTACAGGTTGAAGATTTTGGCTGCGTTTGTACTTGTAACGGCCACAAATTGGTTTTCATCCATCTTCCCCATGGCCTGTTAAATGCAGATACAGTATAGAAAATATAGAATGCCAGACAAATTAAATATATCAGTTTAATATTAATCTACCACAGCTTTATCCCAGACGAAGCCCATTCTCTCCTCCACTCCATTGGTTCCCTCAGGAATCAGGGTGAAGTTGTCCTTTCCTATGGCTTTTTGAGAAGTGCTGTAAGCACAGTGTCCGCTACCCACAACTTGAAGGTCACCACTGAAAAGAAAAAGTCAATCAAGCATCAACTTTTGTTAGCATCAACAATTTCTGTTAATCAATACTATACAAAACAGACACTCAAACAAGCCTTACATACATTTTGCAACCTAAATGTCTTGTCTAAAACCTCTCAAAATATGAGCTTTACAAAATGACAATATATTATATAAAAAAAAAGAACAAATTTGTAGGTAGTTACAAAGATACCTTGGATACAAAGATAGTTGGTAATAACGTTCTTGTCCTACAAAGAACCGAAAACTAATCTCTGGACTTGATAATTTTATAAATAATGTAATTGTGAGACGTATGTATATTTATTAATAACATATATTTTTTGTATTTATATTAATTATATAAAAAATATAAAAATATACAAGTACACATGTGTCTATGTTTGTATGTGTGTATACACATAAACATACACATTAATAATCATATATACACACACTTATATACACATGTATAACATTTGGTTGAGATGGATGGATGGATAAGTGTAAATATATATCAAAAGTTCATGAAATGCAAAAATCACAAACATACACACCCCTACAGACACACACACACACACACACACACACACACACACACACACACCCACACACACAAACACACACACAATATAGATAGAATTTAGATAGATTCTCTCATCAATACACATGTACCAATGCTAAATATAGACGCCCTTTCTCCATCTTTGCCAGTCTGTGAGTGAAAATACGAGTGGCTGCATCCGAGAATAACTGTCAGCATAATGACATGTCTCCTGTAGTAGCAGCCTAGTGCTCAGTGTGGGGAGGAGTGGCTCCTCTGTAACCATGGTAACAAGAGATGAAACCCTGGCCTATTTTTAGAAATAGGGGCACGGAAGGTGTGCTCTTGTTTTTGGTGTAGTACAGAAATAAAATTGTTCGGACAGTGTGTTAAATGTCTGTATGGTCTTTACTTATCAAGACGGATGTAGATGAAGACGCCTTACCAGGCCAGGAGGGAATGCAGGTGGTCTGGTGTGGTCGGATCAGGACTGAGGGGTGGAGAAGTCACATAAGCCGCTGCCTTTGCCCAGTTTTTGCTCCAGTACTGTGAACCGTCTACTGCCAAACTGGCTGTGATTGGCTCACCAAACACCACAGAACCTGTAGTTATGATATGCAAGAAAAAAAATAAAACAACTGCTCAAACAACATACTTATGTTTGCACACTAGATGTACATAATATTTTAGCTAAGTTGTATATTAATAATATAATATAGTCATTGCACCTAAAATGATTCAAAATGCATTTTAAGACATATGATTTAGACTGCATCAAGTTCATTAATATTTTACCTTTTAATAGTTTATTTATGATTAAAAATTAGACTTAAATTAACTGTCCAATTAACCGTACAGTTGCTTTTATTTTACTGTAACAAATGTCCATGTGTTAGTCAATAGAACGTCCTGAAAAATTATTTAAAATAACTTGATTCAATCTTTCATTTTTACAAATGCAATGAAGTGCATGAAAAAACAAGACAGAAGAAGAATCTGGAACATTAGGGGATAAAAATGCTCAAATTAAAAAAAAAAAAATATTTATTTGTCCCCATTTGGGGAATATGGGGAATAACAACAATATAACAAAATAAAAGAATAAAAAAAAAAAAACACTAAAAAATAGTATTCATGTCTGTATCTTGTGAAACTTTTTTGTGGATTGTGGAAAATTGAATGCACAAAGCTCACCTTTACGCCGAGCTTGGGTCACAGTCTCTGCTGCACTCTTACTCATCACTTTGGTGATGTAAACGGGGCAGTTGATTCGGTTTCCAAGGGTGATGGCGCGGAAAACAGCTTCAGCCTCCAGCTGTGAAATCCAAACCAATCACATCAGGACCGGTCGCTTTATTACCACTCCTTCAGCAACCAATCAAATCATCGATTGAGTAATTATCACAACCTCCTCAGGACGGCTGAGTGGATGACCCTCAGGACCAGTGATGCCCATTCCCAGGATTTTGCCTTGTTCCTAGAGCACAAACAGCCTTTAATGCATCTGTTTTGTCATTATTGACCAGACAACAAAGGTGAAAAATCAGCAAGTACCTGTGCGACCAAGTCTCNCACTCCTTCAGCAACCAATCAAATCATCGATTGAGTAATTATCACAACCTCCTCAGGACGGCTGAGTGGATGACCCTCAGGACCAGTGATGCCCATTCCCAGGATTTTGCCTTGTTCCTAGAGCACAAACAGCCTTTAATGCATCTGTTTTGTCATTATTGACCAGACAACAAAGGTGAAAAATCAGCAAGTACCTGTGCGACCAAGTCTCCGTTCTCTGCATGCACCAGCACAACTGCTCCAAGCTGCTTGAGGAATGAAAACGCTTCGTACAACTGGACAAAAAAAACAACAACAATTGAGCTATTTACTGACACAAAAATCTCTCAAANAATATGTTACTGCAAAGGTCAAAACTGGAAGTTTGAGAGACGCTTCTGCTATTCAGGAACGACTCTCCTCACCTTTGTCCTGTACCAGCTGCTCCAGTTCCTCCTTCACCCCTTCATGCCACTGTGGAATATCTACGTGTAATGAATAATCACAGCAGGACTTTTTGTCGGCTGCATACTGCCACTTCTCAAAAGCCTCCAAAAGACTGTCTCCAGGCTGGGGACTCACATGGTCAACTGAAAGAGAAAAAAAGTACTCATGCAAAAATAATTCATCTATTTACTTTCTGAAATAGTTTTCCATTTCTTAGTCACGAAGAACTGGAGCCAATCCCTGCAATTTTGGGACTGAGGTGAGATTNCCAGCCATACAAAATCATGGCGTAGCATAGTGGAGGAATCTGATTGGCTGTTCTAGTAGCAAGCCACAACAGACATATTTAGAACACAGCTTTGCTCTCAAAAGAAGTGAGTGCTATTTCTCTCAATTACGCCATGAAGATCACAGTAATGCCTTCAACACGCAATGCTTTCCCTTGGAATCCCATGACCTTGGTGGAGCCTGGATGCAATGATAAATGCAAGCTTCCACGTTCAAAGGAATATGGCTATTGCAAACTTACTGATCATGGTGGTTCCTCCAGCCAGAGCTGCTTTGGTGCCCTGAAAGAAGTCATCCACAGGCGCAGTGCCCAAAAACGGTTTGAGAAGACAGGTATTCACGTCAACGCCGCCTGGGATGACCATACATCCATTAGCCTCGATCACCTTTACTCCTTCTGGCACAATCAAGTTCTCCCCAACTTGTCTAAAAAAGGCATAAGCAGAAATGAGATAAGGTGTTGCAATCTACTCCATTAGATCCAAAAATACACTAATTGTATGTTTATGTGAATAGGAGTGTTTTTTTTAAGGTCTTACTTGATGAGCCCGTCTTCCACATAAACATCAGCATAGAGCGACTGATCATCATTGACAACTCTTCCACCTTTAATCAGCAGCGGTTCGCTCTGAAAACAAGTAGGATATTGTCAATTTTACGTCACCAAAAATAGTGTGTTATTTAAAATCATGGGCTTGGATGTCTCCAGACTAGGGTGGGGATTGGCAACGAAGATGCAGTGGGTTTCCCTGGCAACACCACATCATACAGATGTCAGAAAGGTTTCGGGCAGGGCTTGGAATCGTAATCTGAGCAGAGGCGTATGCCGATAATAGTACAATTCCTAAATTCCAACCACTACAAATAGCAAAGATTGCTTTTTGTCAAGGATTAGGATCATTCTAATCTACCAGTATTAGTCGTCAAAGAAAATACCCTCTAAAAGCCAGTAGATTTCAATGTTTTGACGTGTGCAATGGCATTAAGAATATTATTTTCTTCTTCAGATCCCCTTTTCTACAGACCTGGCAAAACTCACGCGCCAAAAATTTGTAGATGCAACGCGTCGACGGTCACGCGCTCGTCGATTTGAAATGTTCTGGTACACGACATGTGCACCCGGATCTGCCCGTTTGTAGCGGGCATTGAAACCTTCCCGTTGGCCGTGTAGCTTCTAAACAGGCTTGGCCTCTGCTTTGTTGGATCACTAAGAATTTAATCCCTCGCGCTTCCCCGTGCGCGTGCAGGATTTAGCGGGTAGCAGCAGGGTCGCCAAGCAGCCTATCTTACCGTCAAATGCGGGATGTTCTTCATTTCCTGATAACTTGACCCAGACATCTCTGTCTCTCTCTATCTTACAGGATTCGCGATGAACCAGCGACCACCTGCTTGTTTGCGCCTCCAGCCCACCACACGCCGCGGACACACGCGCTGTCTGGGAAGCTCGAGCGAGCGCGGAGGCGATGCGCGTGTCTACGTTCAGTTCACTCCCATTGCGTGGCGAGTAATGGTGTGACTGTGGTGTAGCGCCCCCGAGAGAGTGAGACCTACTAACTTTATTTGACGCTTTTTTTAAACTGTGGTTTTAATTAATGATTTTTAAATGTGCACATTCCGATGGACTCAGAATTAGTGACAATTCAACATTACAATACAGACAGACAGACATACATACAGACATACAGACAGACAGACAGACAGTACAGACAGACAGACAGACAGACAGACAGACAGACAGACAGACAGACAGACAGACAGATAGATAGATAGATAGATAGATAGATAGATAGATAGATAGATAGATAGATAGATAGATAGATAGATAGATAGATAGATAGATAGATAGATAGATAGATATACACCTTTCCGTTGTTTTGTTCATAATGATTATCGGTTCTACTTTGATCTCTGACTTCGACACCCAGATGTCCGTCGTCTTGCTGGCGGCCGATGAAGGAACCTCCGCGGGGGTCACCATCCCCATCCCCATCCAAAATGCGCTCCCGGCTCGAGCTCCTTGGCGTCCTGCTTTCTTTTCTTCCCACCGCGCACTGGTCAAAATCTATAGTCTTGCTGTCAAACGCGCCCTCGACTGAACTAAACATCCCGTAGGACTTGTGGCGCTGGTTGGGTCCAGTCGAAATGGGCTTGGCCAGGTACACGGGCAGCTCATCCTCCCGGTTCCACTGTCGCCTACAGTCCGACATCGCGCAGTGGATGTGAAGAGCGCTGTGATCGCGGTGAAGGGGGATGCGAGCGCTGAAAACCAGGTCAGACTTGGAGTTCCAGGCGATGCTGCGCAGTCACTGTGCAGAATGACAATGCGATCCGCTCCCTGTAGAGTCCGAACAACGATGCTTGGGAGTTCGTCGAAGCACTTTGAATTTTTTGATTCAGCCTGCACATTCTTTTCATTCCCGTGGAGATTTTGCATTATTGATGTGTGAAATATGCGCAAAAATACACTGCGGTAACAGTAAAAAAATCTATTTGAAGTTAGAAGTGGCGTTTTCGTGAATGAATAATTTATTCAAATAAATTCGTATGTGTTATCCTACAAGGTTGTGAAAATATATATTGTCAAACATATTCTCAGTATTATCCAAGGCACAAATCCGATTCAGCTTTTTCGCTATTGCAAATGTGAACAACATTACCCTATATGAAATTTATAAAATTATGGAAATTTAATTCCAGTGAAATGTTTAATAATTAGATGAATAGACACCAAAACTAGCATATTTAGAGTATTCTACTGAATCTAAACGAAAACTGAAACTGTCCCCAATCCGCCATAAAAAAGATAGATTTGTCGCCACCTACTGGGAGAATCGGAAAAGAAGAAAATGAATCGTTTTGATGAACCGATTC
>SOMO01000017.1:621993-633205 GCA_028128575.1 Paedocypris carbunculus | reverse complement strand
ACACACACACACACAGTGGTGGTTCTGCATTGGCTGGCATCCTGGGCGAGACTCCCTCTTTGCTTTATGTTTTGCTTGTTTTTCCTTTTTCTAAATTGTGCACTTGATGACTTAGTTTTTTGAGAAACGTGAATTTTCTTGTGCGCCGCTCCTCAGTCTCCTTTTTCCACTTTTCTCACATTTTCTGTGTCTGACTCCTTCAGTAAACACCTTCAGGGCGCCGCACCGGATGTTCTGAAAATCTGAAAATTCCGCCCTGTATGTCTGCCCCGTTCGCCCATGCCTAAAACCGCCACTGTATATGTGCATATATAGGAGAATGTTTATAATATTGTTTTTAACTGGTTTTCACTTTGTCACTGTGTCTTAATTGTCTTTTTTTTCTTCAAGAATTGTTAAATAAAGAATTGTTAGCAGATAAATAAAAGATACACAATTTTATTCAGATCATCTGAAACGCAAATGATACTTTTAACTACTTTAATACTGTAGATACTCGCCAACTATTAAAAGAGCGTATTCAATAAATGTACAAGTTGATATGTGTATTTCATGCTTTTAACAACATTATTTGGGAATCCTGGGTAAAACGTGTGAAAGTTATGAAGAAAAATAGTGAAACTTCAAATGAAGATATTTTTAAATAAGAAAACATTTAGCACATTTAAATTTATTTGGAAAGACGAGTTCCATTCATTTGTCTGATTCTCTGATTGGACCATTGAACCGTAGTGCAAGAAATGGTTTTATTCTGCAGGAAAACAAAAACTGGAATTATAATCCAATCTATGTTTAGCCCTGTTGACCATTATGACTTTATTGTATTCATCCCATACAATAACATCATCATTCATCAGTTTCTTCCTTGTGTGTATATCTAGTTTGTCACTGAACTCCTTTTCCTGGTCTTGTGTAATTTTGGAACCTTAGTGTGATGTAGTAGCCCCCAATGTTTGGTAATGTGCGATTTGCTCCTCATCCCACTTACAGGTTAACAACAAAACCAACCTAGCCAGCAGCCCTAAAGACACAGGCCCCGCCCCAGCACTGGTATCCACACCAACAGCCCGCCCCCGCATGACATCACTCCTGTGTCCCCTCCCCCTTTCACCAACAGACCAGATTTTTTTTTTTTTTTTCAAATTAAAATTAATCAAATTATAATTCATTCCCAAATCTCAAAACGTAGATTTTGTTAGTGGCTGGCGTCTGAGAATGATTTTTTTTCTAAGCTTATTACATTGCATTCTGGGATTGCCCTATTTTTCAAGGATAACTGTGATGTGACTTTCAACTTAAGCCAAGTGAAGCGCTTTAGAAGGCAACAAATGTGGAACACGCTTCGCAAGTGGAGCTAGTGGGTACATTGACACACTGTTTAGGTTCATAGGCATGTTTTAGGAATTAAGATAAAACACACACACACACACGCGGCAAAAAATTCAGAATGCTTTGGCGGAAAATAGTGTGTAAATCCGGTTCTGTTGGTGTTTATTATTCCCCCCAGCATTCGTTTGCATGATTCCACCCGTCTTTCATGCCATATGAGCGTTCCAACCCAACTTAAATGTTGGGAGAAATGTGGGCTGTTTGTAATGACATAATCTTCAAAACATCAGAAGATGCTGCTGCTTGATGTTTTGTAATAATAATCCCAGACATTAAAATCTCCCTTAATGCTTGTCATTGTTCTTCCGTTGTCCTGTCGCCTTTTGTGTAAAATTTCCCTCAGGAGAGTTTCACTCATTTCATATCGGTGGGATGGAATCTGAGTTGTTGTTTTACCGTATTATTACGGCTGCTTATTTTACATGCAGATGTGTTTGAAACACTGGAAGTGGATGGTTTTCGCTGCATGCCTGCTGTCAAAGCTGTCTTCGCTCTTGTGCTTTTAAACTGTGTTTTTTGGTTTGAGTAATCAAGTGAACGTGCAGGAAAAGCATGTCTCAGCCTGACAGGATTCCGAATAATCCACTCATGCTGATGCACATGTTTTCACCCTCGCGTATGACCTTTGGGACACGTACATTCCGTGTGTGATGCCAATGCGTGTGTTTCCATCTGATGGTGTAAATGCTGTACATTCAGTTCAGGACTGAAAGAACTTAATTTAAATCAAAATCTGAATGAGTTTGTTGCCATTCTTAATTATCTATATCTAATTATCTATGCTATCTATCTGTCTGTCTGTGTCTATCTATCTATCTATCTATCTATCTATCTATCTATCTATCTATCTATCTATCTATCTATCTATCTATCTATCTATCTATGTTCTTTCTTTCTGTCAATCATTCTCTAATTTGTCTGTCTGTGTAAATGATTAACTATTGAGTATAAATCATATATTCTGCATTTATAGATCAATATCAAGAATGTTATTATTTTCATCATCAAAAGAAAAATGTTCTTACTAAATTGTCTTCTTTTCCACCTAACAATTTGCATTACTATACTAGTTTTAATGTCTTTTAAAATAAATCAAAATTTTGTTTTTAGGAAAACACAGAGTCGTTGAATAACATAAAAGTGTGTGTGCGTGTGTGTGTGTGAGTGTGTGCGCGTGTGTTTGTGTGTGTGTGTGTGTGTCGACTTCTGCTGTTTAAGTTATGTGGATATATTTTTCAGTTGACTTTGCATGGATGTTTAGCTTGGTGCATAACCATTACGAACCCCTACACTCATCATGGTTTTACTTTACTCAGATATAAAGCAATAATAATAGAACTTTTTTCATATTTCATTTTGACATTTTCAGGAGCCACAGACGACTGTGATCCACAATCCAGTGGACAGGAACAAGGTAAAAAGAATCATATGTATTTGTTATTAATTTGATGTTTTTGATTTTGTTACTTGTATTTATTTTCTATTAAACATGAATTTAAGGATTTAAAATCAAATAATCCAACAGGAATCTACAGAGAGTGCCAACACTACTATTGAAGACGAGGACATGAAAGGTAAAAGTCGTTTTTGTTTTTGTCGTCGGCCTGTTTTGTGTTGTTCGTTGCTAAATTCCCTCCTTAAATGTCTTCCATTTTGTGGCTCTTCTCAATCATGCGTACGCCCATCTTCACTTTTCCCTTCCAACTTGTTTTGTTTCTCCACAACCTGCCCGTCGTTGACCGCACAACATTTCCATCTTCCCTGGTTTGTGTTCCTGCTTACGGGTGTGTGTTTTAGTATTTCTTGTCGAGTGTGCTTTTTGAAATGTCTTCTTTTCGTTTGTCCTGCTCCTGTTGTTTCTTCCTCTCATCGGTTTAATGTACAGCCAGACGCTTTGGAAACCTCAGCATTAATTCAATCTGGCAACCCGCGGGCCGTCCGCAAAACTCAGAGCCCAAGCAGGCGCCCAACTCCTCGGTGCAGAGTAAGTCTGTAATGGGCAGGAGATAAAAGCCATTTCCCTTTAACGCTGTTTAGAAACGTCGACCCTTTGTATGAACAAGATGCCCCCCTCAAATCCCCCAAAGGACTTTTATTTTGTTTTCAATCTCTTCATTCCTCATCAGCGCTCAGAGGGGTTTAATCCATCTTGCTCCTTCTATCGAACACAACTTTGCGTCCCGCCATCCTTCACAGGCCACATTTATATTCTCCCGAGAAAGTTTACATTGGCCTTAGAAAGAACAGTTTAGATTGATCAATAGAGTTTAATGAATAACTTAAACATCTCAATGAATCAAGTGTGTGAAGGATGGGGAGGCTTAGAAGTGTGTAGCATGTTCTAGAAAGGCCCGATGGATTAAAATGAAATCTTTGAATCAGTAGAGACATGCTTAAGTGTTTTGGGAATACAGCTTTTAATTTCCTAAAACGATCTGGATGTGGGGAAAAAGACTTGTTTTTGGTCCGTGGCTGCTCTTTAATCTTGCCTGAAAACAATCCGATCGCCTTCAAGCCGCCTAAAAGTGCCACTGCTACTTTAGAATTGTTTAAAATTCATAAAATGCAATTACGAATGTTCAGCTTCATTTCCACAAGATCTTGCATTTTTCAACCTACGTAGTATGTTCTTCTATACTGAGAAATTGCTCCACTGGGCGTTTGCTCTGCTCCAGTTTCTCTTCCTGATCCATGCCTGAGAGCCTGATGTTTGCTCTTCCAGTGGAGCTTCTCTCCTTTTCCCAGCATTCCTATCTGAAAAAACGGCTTATTGTGCATAGTAAAACAAAAGTAGTTGCTCTGGGATTAAGCTCAGTAATATGGAAAGGACCTGAACCAGTATTGAAAAGACAATACACTTTTCAACGTCAGATTCAAAATTATTATTCAAATGATTCATATTTAAATATAGTGCAGAATATATATCTACATATGTTACAGGCAAAGTGTGAAATCTAGGCATTCTAAAGATTGCCTGAAGGTGGCCTTGAGGGAAGGCAAAGTATGAAATGTGGGAATAAACAGACATATATCTTTTAGGTATTTTACTTGTATAGATTAGATTTCTATTCTTTTTTATTTTAAATCTTGAGAGTTGGCTAGATCAATCTCTACTAAAAACATTTATCGTATTTCTTTTTTAAATCATAGTATATGGTAATAGTTCTATTCTTTCAATTACATTTTTTTCTTTCTTTAGTTGTGAATTGGCCCGTCCCTTCTGGATCAAAAGCATTAATTGCTTTGTTCACTGAGCGTGACGGCATTGCCTTGTTTTTTTCATGTCTTTTTGTTTGTTTTTGTCAATGCCATTTTACACTTGATTTCTAAATTCCGGGAATTCAATAGAATCATAGATATTTCACACTTTGCCTTTAACATCCATAGCATATTTATACATATATGTCTGTGTGTGTGTTTGTCAGATGAAACATGCAATAGTGTTTATGCTGTATAATGAAAATGATGTTGAAAAAAATGGTTGAAGGCCCCATGTTACAAGCATGAAGACAATTCGAGCTTTATTTGAAGAAATGTCTAGTCTTTTTCTCATTTTAAAAGCCGTAAACCCTTGTCCATCCCATTTATCATTCAGTGCCTCCCGGGTGAAAGACATCAGCTAGAGTTTTCTCCATTTATTTTTGTGCCATGTGTGAATTTGCTGAAACTTAGAATTTATAGTTGGAGAATGTGACATAATTATACATAGAGTATTTAATCTGTACAGAATTCAAATCAAATCAAAAGTACAGTTAACGTCTTTTTGCCCGGTGGGCTGGAGTAATGTCATCATCCGACATAGATACATTGCAGTAGATTTATCTGGTGCTTTGATAAGAAATTGTCTTTTGACCAATTATGAGCCGTCTTTTTGCTGTTCCGTAGCTTGCCAAGTTATCAGTAAAGGTAAATTTGAACTTTAATACTTTGCCTGTGATGTTCTGATAGTAAACAGTGACTAGGAGAAACTTAAGGTGGCCCTTGTATATCGAGCTTTAAGAAAAATATGTAATATTCAATTATGTTTTTTAAGATAAATATGTGCTGCATTATTTATGAATTTATAAATAAAATGCACATATTCACACACCATATTGGTGTGCTGTTTATGTTTTCATATAACTCATGTGTAGTTAATTCATATATACTGTGTGTACAAATATACACACACATATTTAGTAATATAGACAATATAGTGAGACAAACAAACAACCAAGTGTGTGTGTGTGTGTGTGTGCGCATATTTGAGATAGATAGGCAGAAAGACAGACAGACACACACATTATTTTACATTGTATTGCTAATTTATTGTTTCTTTATTCCAGTTTTTACTCTTTCGGTCATTATTATGATAGCATTGATGTGTGTAGATTCTTAAACATGGAATGGACAGTACGCTCAAGTTTTTACACATTTTTCAGTCAACTTAATCTGTTATTCTATTGGTAATCTGTTGTTGAGAATTCAGTGCAGTTGTACTGGAGATGCAATTGCAAGGTTAACTTGAATTAAAATTGAAACTGAGATATTTGCCCGACTCGCAAAAAATATCTTGAGGTCTCATATTGATTTAATTAACTGTTGAGTGTGTCTGGTGTTTTTGTAGATATGTTTTGTGATTGGCAAAACCTGTGGCTCTTGAGTGTCATTTTGAGGAAACCGATTCACCCAATAGACGTCTCTGTGTGTTTTAGCACGAAAGCAGGAGATCATCAAGGTGACAGAACAACTGATCGAGTCCATTAACAACGGAGACTTTGAAGCTTACGCGTGAGTCCACACACACACACACACATTCTCACACTCTTCTCCTACATGATGATTACTTTTTCCACACAATTACCCAATTACTTCCCCGTTCCTTGTTTGCCGCACAGAAGACGGGACAGAAACAATGGAGCTATTTCCTGAAAACTAAGATTAAAACAGATTTTTTTCACACAAATGATTTTATTCTTCTTACAGAAAGATTTGTGATCCAGGCCTGACTTCCTTTGAACCTGAAGCTTTGGGAAACCTGGTTGAGGGACATGACTTTCACAGGTTCTACTTTGAGAACGGTACCCAGCTCTGCCCGATCACACTCCAAACTAATCTGACGAGTTCATAACCAGAAGTGCTGTTTGTGTCTTGTGTCTTTGCCGTAGCACTGTCCAAAGGCAATAAACCTGTGCACACCATCTTGCTGAATCCTCATGTGCATCTGATCGGGGAAGATGCGGCTTGTATCGCTTACATCCGTCTGACCCAGTACATGGATGGCAGTGGGATGCCCCGCACCATGCAATCAGAAGAAACTCGTGTCTGGCATCGCCGGGATGGAAAATGGCTGAACATCCATTTCCACCGCTCTGGAGCTCCAAGTGTGCCCATCAAGTAAGACTTTTATTTTGAAAGGGGGAAATTGTTCAAATCTGTATTTTCAAAAAAATGTTAAAAAATGATTTTGATTTTGTTTACACGTGTGTAATATATTTGTATGCATTTTTTTCTATAGTTAATGGAATTCAAGATTGGTTTTTCCCAAATGAGGAAAAATTGTCAGCAGCACCCACCTGTCTTTCAGTCCACCAGGAGGCGTCTCCTGAAACCCTGGATACACACCTGCTTCCCAAAAGCGCTCCCGTCTCCCTTCTCCTTCGAGAGGTGTTTACATGTTACCGCACATGGACCAGAGAGTAAAGCTCATCACCATCACCACTTTCATAAACGGACATTAATATAAAAGGAGTGTATTTTTAACATCTTTTCTGTTTCTTTTTTTAAGCTGTTTTGGTATGCATTTTAAATGTATAGATATGTAAAGAGAACCACCTTACCCCCCTCCAGTCTGTATTGTATTTTTATGTCTATTTATGTCCGTGCAATATATCGAATTTTGAAAGATACGAATGTTCATTTTGAGCTTGCTATTGTTTTGGTGATGTACATATGTCGTGGTCGTTCCGATAAAAAATAATAAAATAAAAATGAAAAAAAAAAATCTTTGAGAAACTTTGAAAATAATAAATAATACATCCTTTGAATTATGGCTTACAGTTAAATTAAAGATTTTAGTAAATGCTGTCAGAAAGCTTTGTTTATATTCGCTAGCTTCCAATGTTTGGCTCTTTAAGATTCTAATTTATGAGATTTGCAGAATACTAATATGGACTGTAGGTGTACCTTTATGTCATAGAAAAAAAGTATAAAGAGAATGTAGCATATATGATACATCAAACTGACACGCATTGGATAGTGCATGAAGGATTTATTTATTTGTTTGTTTACTGAAGGACCATTATTTTCATTTATTACATGTCCTCTTTTTGCTCTTGTTTCTGTTGTGTATTTCACAGTTACCTTCAAAATGTTCATTTTATTTCTATCAGCGTCATAAAGATCTGTTCTAGTAATGACGATGATGTTATCGTCATCACTACGACCCGACATATCTAGAACTATCACTACCTTGAGATCTATGTAGCTTAATTTTCCTATATTAAGTGACTGTGATAATAGTATCCTTTGACTTTATATCATGGAGGTCTGAGAAAAGAAACATAAGTAGCTTAAGAACTATGTGACACTATCATTTTCACACATGTTGTGCTTTTTTTTTTTTTCTTTTAATCTCATCCTGACATTATTTTGCACATGGCAAGAAGAGCGGAACTGAGCTGAGGTGGATTACAAGCATGCACACTGCCCCTAGTGGCGACATTGTGTCTGTGCACCACTCGATGTAAGATGTCGATGAGTGATGTCAGGAAGGAATGGTCTTCCTCGAGGACACTTCAATCCTCATTACTGGACTATGCCAACACTGTACACTTTCCATTTTCTCATCTCTCTGTTTCCTCTTTAAGAGACGTTTCTCTGCTGATACTCAAAGCCAATATGGGGATGTGAACTATATCGTTTGTTGCCATGACGGCGCTAGCAAATCAACATATTTAATGAGAATTACAATAAAGGTGTGTTGTATTATAATTATGTCATGTCCTGGCTTTATGATTTTTAAAAGCATTAAGGTTAAATTAAATGAATTTCGGGGTTTTGACCATTTCCTAATATGAAAAGAAATTGTAATATGAATTTTAAAACTTTTTACATGTTTAACCATGCATTCAGACACGTACACACACACACACACACACACACACACACACACACACACACTTGAATTTACATCATAGTGGGATCTCACCAATGACTTACAAATCAATACGTTCCTCCTCTTCATCCTCACCCTACAATCAAAATACCCCCATTCCCCACTCTGTCTTTACTCTAACCTTAACCAACACTCAATTTTAGCCTCAGGACTAAAATCCCATCTTTATCCTTGAACAGATCTTTAAAATTGTGGGGACCAGCCAAAGATCTTTATTTTGGGACATTTAAAGGGCGGGATTTGATGCACATGTGGCATTCAATTACAGGCCAGCGCACCTTTCACCAATGAAACAGTCTGTATAATGAGGTGCCTGATTATATACACCTCCATTATATACACCTGATTGGAATACCTGATTCTGACCAATTTAATTCGAAGAAGCGAATATTATGGCAAAAAAAAAAACATTTTTGTCAGCGCGACAAAGTGACGCATTAGTTAGCAAGGTTGCCTTGCTGCATAAACTATATTGATTCAATTTCAAGGCTGTTTTTCTGTGTTAAGTTCTCCCAGTGCTTGCATGGGTTTCCTCCGGGTCTCCGGTTTCCTCCCACAGTCCAAAAACATGTGATCAATATACTTGGAGTTTTGTAAAATACAAAAATCACCCATTGACTGTTTGTCTGTGTCCCGCTCTGTGATTGGTTGGTCACCAAGGCTTAGAGTTGCTCAGAATGACTCCAGCTCGCAGTGAATCGGCAATGGAAATGCAGTTGGATAAATGCCTATTATGCTGTTTTAAAAAAAACAAGAAACAAAAGTTTGACACATACAGTTTTATTCTCGTTCAGCCATATAACACACTGCAGCTTTTGTGTTTAATGTATTTTTAAAGTCATAATTAAACTAATACATGCTTTATGGGTAGATATTTATGCATATTTTAATCTCCACAGACATAATATGCAAATTGAGTAAATTAAATGTGAATCTGTCACAGTGAAAGCAGTAAAAGATTTCCACTCTCAACTCAAGTAACTATGCTTTTCTAGGTCCAAAATAAACGTGTTAAAGTTGAATTCAGCAGAAAATGTTTGCTAACAGCTGATCATATGGTACATTCTATTTTCAGCAGTCGCATCCCGACAAAAGTCAACATGTGATTCGTCAATCCAAGGGCTTGTTTAGAATAAATGCATATTCAACCAGTTCTACACACTCTTTTCACACATAAAATACCAGACAAAATAAAGTCTTTTGTACAAATTAAAACATTCATACCAAAACCAAGAAAATATTTAATCTTCCGTCGTCATCATCATCATTATCATCAAAGAAAGACTTCCTCAGCCACTCTGTTTCTGAACATTATATACACGCAAAGTAACTCAGAAACAATCTCCCTTTACCACACAGTCACAAATAGAAATGAAACAAAAATAAAGAAGCAATCACTTTAAACTTGCAAACTTGATTCCAAGAACATTTCCCTTGTTGCTTCCTGAGTCCTTCGTGAAATTCCTGAAGGCAATTCCTAATAATAATAACTCTCAGTGTGTGCTAATACAACGCAAATGTGAAATGTCTGTAGTGAGATGATAAGAACTGCCACAAATCACCAACACAGAAGAGTGAGAGCGAAGAAAACGACATTAACCAGATTAAAGAACAGACCGCTAGTAATACATGACCGCAGCTAGCTAAGCATGCCTGCTAATAACCTTACGAGTGGCTAACGTGACCTACGGTCCTTTTAAAAATGCATATTAAATATCTTCTTTATGGAGAGAACACACAGACACATGAAAGTCCAACAGCCGATAAAGAAGGCAAGACAGTTTCATACATTTTCGAGCTCAGCTGATGAGGTCGGAAGATCTTGTCATGAAGTATGAAATGGTTTAACTTTTCAACCGTAGGCAGTGCATTACAAGTTCTGTTAGTACAAGCTTGGATGAGTGAGAAAGAAAACATTTGTTTGGATGAAAGCTTAATGGGAATATTTTACCTGGAAGGTTCTGTCATAAAAATTTGGACCTCGACAAAATAAAAGAACATCTTTTGGTCACACAGACAATATTAATGTTGAAAAGGGAAAGATTCATTCAGACTTCCAGCATGACTGGACAGGAAGACGAGAGTGAAGTGCACTCTGGTTTGCGTGAGCGTGGTGCATAGGGTTGGTTACGAAGACTCATTAATTACTTCAGACTACAGATTGAAAAGAAAAGGGCCGTATTGTCCAAACCTTCTCTGAAGCTTCCTCCTCTTCATTCTAGTCCTTTTGGGCACAGTAACGGTGAATGAGGTGATGGAGGTGATGCTGAAGGTTGTCATGGTGTTCTGACCGATCGTCCAACTGCTCCACGTACACACATTTCTGACCCCCAGACTCCCTCACTGCTGATCTCCTCTGCGTCCTAGACTTCTGCATCCTCGTTCTGTGAGAGAAATGTGAGGAAAAAAATAAACTTTTTCTTTTTTGAAGTTTTGTTTCCTAATATAGAAATGAAATGTAACAACCAATATTTCAAAAACGCAGAACAAAATAACAATAAGTCAGTCAACATCAAATGAGAGCAAAGATGTGATTAAAAACCGCTACAAGTTAGATGAACTCCTCAAGGTACAAACAACCGCTAATTCATGCTCACGTGATTTAGCTCATAAATATCATCCGGTACCAGCACCCTGCAGATGGCGCCAAAGAAAGTAAGCGCAGTA
>SOMO01000017.1:605184-619319 GCA_028128575.1 Paedocypris carbunculus | reverse complement strand
CATCACACTATAATACATTGATTTATCGGTTTTTCAAAACTCATTGTTTGTTTGGGTCAGAAACACACCTTGATCTGGAGTCAACACAATGCATGGTGGGACATAACACACACATTCAGACTCACTGCTCCAATAAGAACATGCAAACTCCATACAGACCCAAACAGACACCAAGACCCAAGCTGACACGCTACTACATGTTATGGGAGCGTAATATTCAGAAATGCAGCAAACACAAGTTCTGGTTCTCTGTACCTGAATGATCACCCTCCTTCGCACCACTCTAGTGGTCAGCACATCCTCATCTGAGCTATCCGACATCACACCTAATGCCTCATCAACCTCCTAACCAAGCAGTATGTGTCAAAAATCATGAGATTAAGAGCAAATTATTTACATGTATAGTTTATATCATCTTTTAAGAGATAAGTTCATTAAGTTTCATTAACTAAACTAAGCTGCAACATTTTAATCTTCAGACATTTACTGAATCAATAAATCTTTCCAACTTTACATCAAGAAAAAACACGTCAGTTGGAAGTTCTCTATGACTAAAATTAAATCTTTGTGCATTTTGCCAAATATGTTTTTCACACAACCACTTTTATTAATAACTGTGAAAAAAAGGCTTTTTTAAGGCGCTTTCGAGACCCTCATGGTTGTCGTACCATAAATCCAATACATGCTTTATCCAAACCAACTGATTGCAACTGATATGGAAATGAAGTTCATCTAACTAGAAAAATGTAAAGTAAACACCATTCCATCAAAATCACCAAGCAAGAAATTAAATTAAAGAGAGGACTGTGAAGGATAGGTTGGTCAGGGACATGCTGAGGACTCTTACCCTCCTCAGAGCATCACCATCATCAAAATAATCTGCCCCTCCTTGAGGAGCAACTTCCTGGGGATTTTCTGTAGAAGGTTCCAATTTTGGCTTCTCATGTGAATCACTCCCTGGATATTGGATAAGAGGAGCATCCTCAAATTCTTCATGGTCTAATGTCCTGGTAGACCCATAATGGGACTCGTCAGATGACACATGTTGGTCGGCGCTGAGAGTGGGTTGCTTTATTTTATAAACCGTAGACTTTAGAAATTGAATGTGACTCAGACCCTTTGCGTCTGTCCATTGCTCATCCTCTTCTTGTTCAGAACAATCTGAGATAGTTTGTTTGCAGTCAAAAAAAGTTTCAAAGTCTGAGTCATCGTGTTGTTGCTCCTTTGTCGTGAACTCGACTTTCTCTTGTGCTACAATTTGCTTGTAACATTGTTCTGGTGACTCGGTTTGTTCGAATGTTTGTTTGAATGTGTCATGGTGTGCTTCATCTTCTCTAGAGGCGCCTTGTTGATCGCATGGCTGTATTGGTTTGGTCTTATTAACGCTTAATATCAAGGGTTGTGAAGACTCAGACAATGAACGACTCAACTTGATGTCTGCTTGTGGCGACATAGAAGCTGATTCTGACCAAAGTCGTTTACCTGGAGAAAGTTCACCTCTGCCATTTTGAGGAAGGGTCAAAATTGTTGGCTCTCGGCAAATTGGCTCCTCAAATACCGGTCCTATGTTTAGAGTTAGCGTAAAGGGTTTGGAGATCTCAGAGAGACAGAGATCCTGCTCTGGGGATGTCTGGGAAAGCAAATAAGATTCTGGTTGCTTTGAAGCTTTGCATTCAGTGGTCTTGCTCAGTTCCGACTTCTGTTGTTTTTCTAAATATTGAGATTCAGATGATATATCCTTAAAATCAAAATTCTGGCATGATATGACAGTTTCTGGAGTTTGTGGACTGACATCCGAACTAAAAACAGACGTTTCACTAAACTGTGCTGCTTCACTTTCTGTCCACAAATATAGATCAGATTCGGAATTAGAAGAAATGTTTTGATTAAACGATGCTTGGTCTTGTTCATAGTCCAAATACACGTTTTTGTCCATTTCNTATCCTTAAAATCAAAATTCTGGCATGATATGACAGTTTCTGGAGTTTGTGGACTGACATCCGAACTAAAAACAGACGTTTCACTAAACTGTGCTGCTTCACTTTCTGTCCACAAATATAGATCAGATTCGGAATTAGAAGAAATGTTTTGATTAAACGATGCTTGCTCATGTTCATAGTCCAAATACATGTTTTTGTCCATTTCATGACAATCCTCTTGCTCTGAGTTTAATGATTCCTCACACACGATTTCCTGTTCATAGCAATCAATGTGTTCCTCTATTCCTGGATCGACTTTTGACGAAATTAGATCTGAGCTTAAGTTTTCATCTGAGAGAGACATCTTAAAATGGCCAGATAACGTTGGGCCTGACTCTAATACCATTTGGCTTTGCAGATCCAAATAACTAATTCCTGGTTGGCAAAGAGAAGACTGATCTGAGACTGGAGAGGTCTTTATCAGATCCGGAGTCACTCTGGAAACTGTTGGATTCATTTCTGCGCTTGTTGATACATTGTTGTCAGACTCTGTAGTTTTACTCACAACCTCATAAGATAAAATTGATGGTAAAGCATAGACCGGGTTGCTCTCAGCAACCAATTTATCAAGTTCTGATGGCTCGTCCTCAAGACTTACAGAAGACTCAACGGTGTCTGAAAATCTATTAGCTTCTGAGAGTAACTGTATTGATTTTTCATTGCTTTCTAAATCGCTTTTTTCAAAAACAGGGGATCCTTGATCCTCACACACAGCGTCTTTGATTTGATCTGTCGGTTCCTCTTGTTGTTCTGGTGAATTATGTACTAGAAGGTCTGGAACGGTCTTTGCAAGTTCATCAGACGATAACACAACTGAACTTCCACCTGATGAATATCTAGAAATAGACTTTTGACTGAAATCAAATATATTTTCAGAGGATTGAGAAGAATGTTGGTGGGACATGAGACTACTCTTTGAATCAAGTGGTGAGAGATTAGCTTTTTCAGAGTGATCACATTTAGCTTGGTTTTCTTCGTCAGATGATGTAACCTAAGGAATAAATTACATGAGGAATGGAAACAATGGAGTGGTACAAAGTAATGAACATGAGTATATGTGATGGAGATGTTTCAAAGCAAGTGAACCAGTGATATACAAACAAATAAACATAACAGCACATGCAACAAATATAAGATAATAATGTCATGCTCAACTGACACATCCATTTGTAAAATGTATTCTAACTACACAGTTTATCACTTTTGAAAGTTGTGAATCTACCACCGTCTTCGGTGGCACGGCATACACCAAATATACAAACACACCTGCGACTTTCTTCACAAGAGAGATAGGGAGAAAGAATGGAGGAAGCTACTTTTTCATTTGAGTTGTTTGTTGCTCTCTGTAAGACTTACTTCTTGAGCTGAAGCTTCATTTGTGGATTCTTTCATCATTTCCTGATGCAGCCATTGATTACTAAAACTATCCCTGTGAGACCAATTAAAAGAGGAAGTTAAATGACCTGTCACTCAATGTTGGAATAATTGAAAAGTTTTTTTTTTACTCAAAATGATCACTTACTGGTTGATATCTAGCTCTTCCACCAAATCTCCATGTATACTCTCGGAATGGGCATTACCCATCGTTTCAGCCCATGAGGGGATGTCAAGAAGAGAAGCGACTGATAAGTCTTCCTCTGACACAGCTGGAGGATGTTTTTGAGAAGTCTCCACTTTGCGAACTACACGAAGACTGTCGACTTCCTCTTGAACTGACGAAAGAGCTGAAATAAAACAAACATATCACAATTTCACATATTTTACAAGTGTGCTATGCAACTGAATGTGTGTGTGTGTGTGTGTGTGTGTGTGTGTGTATTTCTGTGAGTTCGGCTCTGTGATTGGTTGGCCAGCAATACAGGGTGTGTCCTGACTTGAGGTCCAGAGTTGCTGGGATTGGATCCAACTCCCCGAGACCCAAAAATTGATGGAAGGATAATATGCAATAACTTACTGATAAAAATAACATAATTTTCCTACCCTCGCTGTGGTCCAGTGTCCTTTCAATCTCTGCATACGTTCTTGAGGTTTGCTCCTGGATTGACTTGTGCATTTGGATTTCAATAAGATGAACAATGTCCATGCGATTTATTTTAGTAAGCTTTTTAACCAGAGTGTCTTCTGTGAAATTTCAAATAGAAACCAATTATAATGTTAAAAACGTATTCAGTATTATAATGATATAGTTTATAATTACTGATGTAGAATTTATATATCTAGGGGTTTGGCTAATTTTTAATCAAAAAAGAGTTTAAAATCCACTGACTTTGTAATGTTCAATAAGACGCATTCGGGCCATAACTCAAAATATTACACAATAAACTATACGTAATAAGAAATTGTTCACATTAAACACGACATTCTTCTGAAACGTAACACAAAGTAACGCTAAACTATCACAGTGGATAGTATATACACTGTAACACGCACCTGTTGCATGCTTGCCTTCTCGTTCAACCCATCGCTGTAAAAGTGCATGACTCTGCTCTTGCAGTGAATTTGGATTTTCGGTGCGGACATGGTGAATCTCATTTTCATTGAACTCAAGCTCTTTGGCCAGCTCTGTTTAATGGAAATAGTATTTTAAGAAGAATATACTTCAAGAGAAAATACATGTACTTTGTCATCATATTCATTATTTATAATTCTAGTTTTGTTTTGGATAAAAAAAACAACTTTTCATTCTCACCTGTCCAGCTGAAACCCAAAAGATCAGATATGATGGCAACAGTCTCTTCTTTCCTATCTGCATCTTCATGCCAATCTACTACAAAACAAAATTGTGTTAACATTATTTAAGTTAGGAATCTTTGTGGCTTTTGAGTTTGCCCGCTGACTTCTGAAACCCCGTTTACACGATTCTTAAAAGCAAGATTAGGAAATGTACAGACAAAGGTGTTAAACTTATCTCATAATTCTTCACAACATTGTGGCTATTAGTAAACATGCAGAAGTGATCATGCATTGCACAAAAACAAAAACAATTGCTGAAACAGTCAATCTTGAGATCATAGTTGTCTTGTACACAATCAAACACAGATGAAAAGACATGACATAAACGTTCACAAAAATATGAACCATACACAAGAGAAAGCTACACAAAACTCCACAATATAAAAAGACAAAGGTCAACATAAAGAGAGAGGAAAAAGTCTATTTCAAACTAAAGAGACTTGCATGAAGAAATTTTCGGAGTAAGGAAGGGGCATGAACCAATTAAAGGTACCTTTACTTTGGTCTGAGGTAGAGCTGTTTGAGATTCTCTGCATCTGTGTCTCCACACAATCTTCCCAGTTCGGCCTTGATTCAAAGACATCATCACCTACAGATACTGTTCGAACCGTTCTCAAACTAATATCCATCCCTAACTCAAGAGCAGCTCCTTCTTTGGTCAAATTGCCTTCATCTGGAGAGTCAGATTTCTGAACGAACGTGTCTGGGAGTTGATCAGCTTCTGAATATTGGGAAGGTGTTTGAGAAGGTGAGGTCTTTGGTTTTTCGTTGTCTTCCAAGACAGACCATTCAATGTCTGCTTCAGATTTAGGCCGGTTCTCTTGCTCAATGGAGTCTCCTTGCTGTAAGATTTGGTCAAAGCTGGCTGCCTTTACGGCAATTTTTGGTTTGGATGTGTTTTCTGTAGCAGCAATGCTACTGGGTAGAATAGAAGGCAAAGGCATCGTTTCAACTTGTTGTTGCATGATGAAACTTAATTCATGAGGAAACATTTCATCAACAGAATGGTGTGTTTCTCTCAGTGATTCAGAAATCTGACCCAATGAGTCAGACATTTCCAAGTTTTGCTCAAATTTAGTTGATCTTTTATCATTTGCACTTCCCAAGTCTTGAGAAAGAAAACAATCAGTCTTATTTTGGTCACTCTCTTTTGCAGTCGTTCCAAAGCAAGCAGATTTTGTATCACACGTTTCTGTGGAGCTTTCATGATCCAATACATTATTCTGATACTCTTCAACAACAGCCTGATTCGGTGGGTGTTCATAATTGTCACTTAGATCATCATAATTCAATGGGAAAAAAGCTAATCCTTCTTCTTCATCCTCCATGGTTCTTCTACTCATATCAATGGCTCCACCTCTAGTCATCTCAAATAATTTCCCTTCTTGGAAAAGGAATGGATTGGGTGTTCCCTCTTCTGTTGGAGTGCGCCCTTGACTGTCAGGGGTTGTTCCATGGGATCTTCTATCTGTATTTAAAGTAAGACACGTTTGATTCCCATCTTTAATGTCAGCACCAAAGGCACAGTCATTTCTTTCTTCACTCCACTGCAGGTCTTTTGGAATGGATGATGGCATTTGTTCTTGCAGTCCTTCTTGTTCATTGTCATGCATGCCCACATCTATTTGAGGACCAATGATGAGATCACGTACATTTTCAGAGGTTCCTTTGTCACAGGACTCACTATGATCATCATGAAATTCCATTTCAGTGTCTATTACCTTTTCAGAAATATTTGAAGAATTTAGATTTTTTGCATTTGATGTGACAGATAATCGTTCACAACTCTCTATATCGTTCATTGATGTGAGCTCTTCATATTCTTCTTTGCTGTCTTCTTTTTGCATCTCTGCGGTAGCTGTAATAATGGAAGGATGTTCGATAACTCTCTTGACAGAACTGCAGTCTTGGTCAGTTTCAGCAATGGTTTGAACAACTTGACTGTCAAATGTGGCTTCATCCGTGACCTCAAGAGGTGATTCTGTCAAATCACTCGTGCTAACGTCTTCATTTAAAGATGATCGTGTTGAGGCTATTGTGGAAGTGCTTGGGATTTCTAACCACTGATCTTTTGACTCATTGTTAAACACTACAGAATCAAAACTTAGTGGACTTTTAAATGGTGACAACACTTGCTCTTTTTCTGGTTGTTTAGATTCACAATCAAAGTTAAATGTAACTCTTTTAACTTTAGTATCTTTATCCATTTCATCAAATGTTTTGACTTTTGTTACAATTTTAAACATTTCCTCCTCTGGGGTGAACTGCTTTTGTAACAAACTTTCTTCAAGATCCTCATTGGTCTTTGTCTTGTGAATTGGCCCAGCAGTCACATCTTGGGATTCCTGGGTTGAATCGGTCCCTGAGTTTATTTCTTGTTCTGAAACCCATTTTTCTTTGGAGCCAGACACAGAAAACATGCTTGTTGAGAAAGACTTTTCTACAAAACTTGGATTTTCAGATTCTTTTCTAACAGGACTTCCTTCTAAAGAGTCATTACAAGGAGATTCTTTGGTTGGGCTTGGCTCAATGGAGTCGGGGGATTTATGGGATGATCCATCTTCTCTGCTAGGACTTATCTCTAATGAGTCTCCTCGACAGGGTGTTTGTGAGACACTTATGGATCTAGGCACAACACATTCCAAGCTTTTTGATATGTCTTCATTGTAGACTGCTGAGCCATCTGAACTTTCAGATTGATTTCTGATATATGCAGAGGAACTTGGGAACAAAATCATACTAGGACTGTTCTGATTTAAGGCTAATTCAGAATCACTATACTCTGTGCTTGAGTGAGATTCATTGACAGGAAAGTCAGACAAAGACTCGAGTTTCTCAACTGTATGACTTTTCTCTGACGTTCCATCATGCATTTCAGTTTCTGGTAAGATTGGCTCGTTTTGCACTACTGCACCACTGCTTGATGCATTTTCATTGTAAACACAACGGTGGTGTTCCTCTTCAGAACCCATTTCTAAACGTTTTGCATTAGTCTCGCGGTCAGACTGACGTTTAATTGGATCTTGATTGTTAAATGTAGAATCCATGTGGAATGTTTCATTGAATGGGACAGATGAAGGAACCTCTGACTCAGCATGGGTTAAAATCTGATAAACCTGTTGGTTTTGATCCATATCAATGGAGGTGACTGAACGTAAATGGTCTCTCTTTGTTATTTCATATTGTGTGTCATCAAAACACTCCAACTGTTCTTTATCATCTGGAAACGAACTTGGAATGACAATTGTAAGAGCAGTCTGGAGATTTTCAGCTAAATCGGAATCACTGTCTTCTTTTTCTGTGCTGGAATGAGACTTACTTTTATATATTCGGTTGACAAGACAAGAGTCGGGCAAAGCCTCAAGTTTCTCAACAACAGGACTGTCATCTGACGTTTCATCACGTGCTTCACTTTCAAGAAGAATTGGTTCGTTTTGCATCATTGTTGTAGCAAATTCGGTGTCGGAAGGAGACTTATAAAGATCCACAGATGCTTGGTGCATTTTCTTATCATCCTCTGAAGACACATTATCAGTACAGACAAATAAAAATTTAGTCGCACTACTTGACTTGCGCCTAAAAAGTTGGTATTGTGGATTGGCCTCAAGCTCTGCTTTAATGTCTGCACTGAAGTCCTCTGATGGCTTTCTGTCTGGACTGATCTGAGGTTCTACAGATAGTCTCCTGTCTTGGCAAATGGCATCTTCATTATGCAGCATTTCCGGTAACATCCCGGGATCTTCATTTTCTACAATTTCTAATGTTATTTGTACATTCTCTAATTCAAATTGGCCCAAGTCCTGGAACACCATTCCATCTTCATCCCTTTTAGAAACATGCTCATTATCTTTACAATCACTAGAGGGATTGGTCAAGAAAATTTGTGGATTATTATAAAGATCTTTGTATTCTGTTGACACTTGGTCACTATGTTCAATTGTGCATTGGTTAGCACATGGCGGTTCTTCAAAAATCGTATCTTCTAATTCTAAGTTTTCTGTTGGGTGTTCTGCTGATGTCATGGTTTGGTTCACAACATACTCTTGGTCAACCTTTGTTGTTTCAGAACTCGTTGCTTCCGAAGTTGTAAGAGCTTTATGTTCAAAAAGTCCCGACTTGAATTTTGAAGGGTCCTTTCCTGTCTGAAATGCCTTCATAAGTTCTTTAACAGTCATGGTTTCCTCTAATCTTTCTGTTTGTGATTTGGGAGATTTGGGAGATTTTGGAAATAGCTCTTTCAATTCATCTGATATCAGAACATATGGTTTACTTTCCAATAAACTCCCAACTTGGGGTTTCCACTTTAGATTGTCAACCTCTTTCTCCTCTTCAACCTTTGTTTCCAACGCTTTAACTTTGTCCTTTATGCTTCCAATTGGTGTTTCTACAACTCTAGGCGACATTGGAACTGTTTCAAAGGTAAATTCCGATGCACCAATAACTGCATCTTCATCCAGAGACTCCTCAGACTGACTCCGACTCAGCCTTTCCAAATCATCTTCTGAACTGCCACTTGCAAACTCCCGTTCTTTGCGATTTTTCCTTGCTGGCTTTTTCATTTTTGTGGGACGGTGTTTACCCTTGGTTAAAACAACCTCTTTAAAGCTTTCTTGAACAATGTCTATATCTTGTGGCTGATTAAGTTGGACTAGAGATTTTTGCATACACGCGTCTAAGTCAGAGCTAAGAAAAGAAACCATACTTGACATATCTCTCTTTGGAAAATTACAGACTGTAATGTTCCTTTGGATTCTGACTTCTTGCAAAACTTCCTCTGGAACGTCTGTGCTAATTGCACATTTGGATTCCTCATCGTCCGTTTCAGTATGTACCCATTTGTCATCATTTATGCTTGAGTGTTTTCCAACACCATCTTCCCTCTTTGTTTCATCCCTTTCTCCAACACGCAGGATCTCTTCAACTTTTTCTAAATCCTCTTTTACCTTTTCGACAATTTCAAGAGGCCCATTCCCTTCTTTGTCTCCAGCTTTGCTTGTTAGATCAACTGCATCTTCCAATAAAGATTGTCCGGCTGTATCTGAGGTCAAAATGACTGACACTTTAATCAAGTCCTGCTTCATGTCTGACACTTCAGAAAGCAGATCTGGACTGGCGAGTGTGGCCGGATCATGTATGATGTGCCAAATAGAAGGATCAGTTGACTCTGAACCATCACAGTCTTCAATTTTAGTGTTAGCACAGACAGGGGAGATGAAGAGGACAAAAGACATTGGAAAACTTGTCAGGGCACACAACATACTGTAATATGAAGGTCTAGGTCACAACAGCATCACTAAATGTCTAAATATAGATTTGTTCATTGGGAGTCGTAAGAGCAAATTAGCCAAGCAAAAGAAAACCTTAGCTTTAGTGAAAAACAAGGGCAGGAAATAACTTGCTTAAACATCTTATAACAATGTATGTATACACCCATACACTAACAGAATACACGCATACACACAAGGAAAACAATATAGGTAAACAATTGTGGAACCAATAGACAAAAACCACTGCGTGCACACACACACACACACACACACACACACACACAGCCAATGGGATAAATAATATTAACAGGGTTGGCCTTTACCAACGAGGCATCTCAAGATTGTCCTCGACATGAAGACATCATGTCAACAGAATCTTTAAAACTTTAACCACACAATTAAAAAAATACATTTTTAAAAGCAGCACTGAGATACAGTCATGAGCTTTTCACAAATATTATTTCAAATTATACGCTATGGCTTTTTTTTATTTATTTATGAAGACATTTAAGCTCATTGTAGAATTTAATATATGGGAATTTACTATGAATGATACATGACGTTTTTGAAATTAATACTAATCAATGTAAATGTAATGTAAATGATGACGTGTAAATATAAAACCAATGACGGTGAAAAGAACAAAATGCAAAATTATAAATAAAATGCACTGTGTAAAATGCAAATCACCACTTCCAAACTCTGCATAAACACACACACACACACACACACACACACACACACACACACACACACACAATTATAATATTATAATAAAGTCAAGTTATTTCCATGCCAAGAATGTGACCCATGCAAAAATGCAAAAAACTTTGATGACAAGACAATTTCTTTAAAATTGTGAAATTTTGTCAGATACTTAGTGTTGAGTGCTACAGTATCTCTTGCATTAATCAAATTGAACTCTGAAATGTATACATACACACAAAACGTCAAACCAACATGCCAAAAGTAAGATACTATTAACATAATGATGAACTGAATGTAATGCAATTTTTACATAACTAAGCAAAACATACAAAATGAAATGAAAGAGGAATGACCAGCCATAGCCCAGCAAAATGAAAAAATATATATACTATTTCTGATTAAATCAATCATAATCTGTACTAGTGCAGTCAAAGTTTTAGTCAGGTTTCAAAAAGTGAAACAGCAATAAAGCTTTTGTAAATCACACACTAAATTGTTGCTTACATTTCCCGTTTGTCTTTTCACTCTNTTCACTTATGTGGTTTGTACAGTAAACTAACCTCTTCATCAGCATCTTGGTCGGAATCAGAGTCCTTAAAAGACAAAAGCCAATGTCAGAAAAACGAAAACACATTTAATTTATCAAGATTGTATTACATTTTTCTGTGCATTTTCTATGTGTCAATAGTGCAATTAAAGTTTACATAGCTAGTAGATATGTAGTTTAAAGACTATTACCTTCGAGTAAACCGGCAGGCAGATGTTCAGGTTGCATATTGCATTGTGGTTCAAGCTACGATATGTTCTTGGCTCTTTTGTAAAGGACAATCTACCGCACGGTTCTTGAGTGCTGTCACGAATCTGACAAAACATTCATCCCATCACTTAAACCATTAGAAATCAACCTAAGCTTGACTATTCCTCCTGCACTTACTTTAATAAACAGAGACAGGCGGTTTTCTTTGAATGCATAGAAACTGAAGACATGATGCTGTCCGCTTTTCGTGAGAGGAACCAGATTTCCAAAGCAGTCTGCAAAAATCGGCTTCCCTTCCAAAACCTACACAGAGGCATGAAGGGTCCAAGTTCAGCTTTGCTTTCTTGTGCCTGTGGACGTCTCCAAACTCACCTCAACGTCTCGACTGCGTGCCACTTCGGTAAAATTCTCCTGTTGTTCTAGTGTTTTGTCCATCTTGTCATCCGTCATACAGAAGCAGCGAAGTCTTGCCTCAATTGNATTTATAGATGTGGACCATAAAACAGTCCCGGCAACTGGTTGAAATCACTCCCTCTTTTAGAAATAACATTTTTGTTAATAACGTGGGTGACCAGAAAAAATGTTCAGATCAAGATGATCACATCTTCACAATCGTTGGTGTGACTGACCTGGCTGAGGTCTTCTCGGGCTGAGGGCAGGTCTGCGGCGAGAGACGGATCCCCTTCATGTTTCTCCCGCTGCTCTCCTTGCACTACTGTTGTATGGACCATCTGTCTGACATCTTGGCCTAAGCGAGACTGCCCCATTGAAACCGACAGACCTTCCTGTTCGTGAAAAGTCACCTGAAAACACATTGCATTACTTAAATTCACTTTGTTGTGTTTAAGTCTTGCACATTTTGGATTTTTGAGTTCACAGACCTCTGTCTGATGTCCTTCGCTCTTCAGCACCGTCCTCTTCATCACTTTGGAGTATCCGTCATCGGGTGCTACTATGATGGGCTGCTGCGGGAAGGCCTCTACTCTTATTTGCTCTTTATCAACCCCATCAGAGGAGGAACAGTGTTTAATCACCTTTCGGGTAACCTAGACATGAAATACATTGGGGAATTATAATGGTTTTTATAAAAGTTCTGCATAAATGTACATCAATCATAATTTCATTGTTAACCTTGTTGGGCTATAATATAATTAACAACTAACAACCAATACTAACTGAACTGGTAGTGTGGATAAGAGACTAAATTAGTTTTATTGGTATTTATGTATTTATATACAAATGTACACATTTTATATACAAATTCTGATAAAGATTTTAAAAAGTGGTAAAAAAAAAAAAAAAAAAAAGAAGTTTCAAAGTTTCCTCATCCCATGAAAAACCGTAAAATCAGTCACACAAATGACCACAGAAAATAAATATTTTGTATTAAATGTGTCATTTTTTGAAACCTAATAAGAATAAAGTTTATTAGTTTCACTAATATGATATTACCATAAATGATATGATATGATAATAATATGATATTACCATAACTTTTTAATAATTTGCCCTTGTGTTTTAATAATTACTGCTCGTGGTGTAATGAAAATAGCATTGCAGGTATATGATGGGATACATTGTGGTTTTCTAAAAAAAAAGAAAAACCTCACGTTTAAACCTCACATTTCAAAAATGAGTATATAAATATTGTACAACTGACTAGATTTGTTAGAATATAATAGTAAAACAGAAAAGTCAAATCACATATAAATCTGACATCAATACCTTTTTAACAACCAAGTTCCCTTGTGCATCCATATACTGTTCCTCAGTTACAGACCGCGGAGGAATTTCTGGAACCTCATCACCCTGAAAATCAGACACGCTAGTTAAATATAACCTGCAAAAACATGCTATGTGAGAGAAAAGGGTTGCCTTGGACTCGAGAAAAGGTTAGGGTAAAACTTTCTGTTAGAAGTTGTCTATTTTAGAGAGAGTTTGTATCTGTTCCACAGAAAAGATGTTAGAAATGTTTTGTAATATAAAATGGACCACTTCTAACAAGAAAGGAGTTTAGCCAACAGTTTTGTTGAAAGGTTTGTAGGTCTAAAATTAAATACCCAATTCAAACAAAGACTCAAAGACCAAAGAAAGGAAAGCATTCCTGAGTCAAAAAAGTTCTATACTATTATATAAAACACACANCCTCAAGAGGTGATTCTGTCAAATCAAGCGTGCTAACGTCTTCATTTAAAGATGATCGTGTTGAGGCTATTGTGGAAGTGCTTGGGATTTCTAACCACTGATCTTTTGACTCATTGTTAAATACTACAGAATCAAAACTTAGTGGACTTTTAAATGGTGACAACACTTGCTCTTTTTCTGGTTGTTTAGATTCACAATCAAAGTTAAATGTAACTCTTTTAACTTTAGTATCTTTATCCNCGTGCTAACGTCTTCATTTAAAGATGATCGTGTTGAGGCTATTGTGGAAGTGCTTGGGATTTCTAACCACTGATCTTTTGACTCATTGTTAAATACTACAGAATCAAAACTTAGTGGACTTTTAAATGGTGACAACACTTGCTCTTTTTCTGGTTGTTTAGATTCACAATCAAAGTTAAATGTAACTCTTTTAACTTTAGTATCTTTATCCATTTCATCAAATGTTTTGACTTTTGTTACAATTTTAAACATTTCCTCCTCTGGGGTGAACTGCTTTTGTAACAAACTTTCTTCAAGATCCTCATT
>SOMO01000017.1:583935-594140 GCA_028128575.1 Paedocypris carbunculus | reverse complement strand
AAATTATATTTTTTTTTATCAAACATGTTTTAGTTTAAGTTTTGTGTGTGTGTGTGTGTGTGTGTGTGTGTGTGTGTGTGTGTGTTTACCTCAGTGATAGCTTGTATTGAGGCTCCATATTTCACAAGCAGTTCCATGACTTTAACTCTGTTCTTCTTGCAGGCAATGTGAAGTGGAGTAAAGCCATTCTAACAAGCAAACCTCTGATTAATACAGAAACGCACACACTGAATACTATAAACTTACCAGCGCTCTAGCATTAGGGTTGGCTTTCTTGTCCAGCAACAGCTTTGTAACTCTGTAATGACCGCAGTGTGCGGCAACATGGAGCGCTGTCAGATAGTCCAGAGTGACATCATCCACCGGAGCCTTGTGTTCCAGCAAGTGTTTAACACACTCGATGTGATCGCCCTGAGCTGACATGTGCAGCGGGGACAGACCGTTCTGCAGTAAAGAAGAGGAACTATGAATCCTTTCCCTTAAACCTTACTGATTCATTTGATGACCAAAGAAATAGCTATAATGTAATGCTACTGAATAATCAATAAGTTATGAAATGGAGTCTTTGTAGAGAAGCTATGTGGAGGTTGGAATGTTCGTAATTTTGTTACTCATCTGCTTTTTACTTGTACTCCTTACGTTTTCATGCAACTATCTGGAATTTCTACTTGCATTTTAAAAATAGTCTCCTTATTAATTTCAGCTAGTTTTATTATTGTAATTGAGTAAAAGAGTTGAGTCGATACCTTTTACATTTTAAGTCTTTTTTTAATTCTGGCATCTATACTTGAGTAATGAATGTGACTATGTTTAACAGCGCTGGCCACCATGGCCAATGATGACCTTCTCCAGACTTGCAGTGCAACTGGCACAACATCAATGTAAACCACTTTGAGAAGTTTCTATACAGCAATTGAGTTACTTATACATGTAATGTTTGGCTTGAATGTACCTTGGTTCTGGCTAGAATGGGTGCATTTCTTTCCAGCAGCGCTTCTACTGCCGTGTCATGCCCACTTCTGGCTGCACAGTGCAGAGGTGTCAGGCCATCCTGTAAAACATACACATGCAAGATGTAAGAATAAAAGTGAGAACAACTGGCTACTAATATGCTAAAAATTATAGCAAGAAAACTATTCAAATTTGATGGGAAATAACGACTGTTTTAGTCAACAATTTCATATTCTCTTGATTTTTAAAATAAACGTTGTAGTTCAGATTCTAACCACTAGGGGCTAGTACAATGCGACATTTTTTTACTTGTGTAAATACTCACCCTAGTCTTGGCATCAATCTGAGATCCTCTATCCAGTAGCAGAGCAATCATGTTGGTATTTCCTCGTTTAGAAGCCACATGGAGCGGAGTAATACCGTTCTGAAATCCAATGTTAATAGTAAATTCTAACTGGGGGATAATAGTTTAGTTGCTAAGTGAGATGCAGAATTTCAAATAATGTACACAATGTAAAGAATACATGATTTAACGTGTTGTATTTTGTAATTGCATGGGTTGGTAAGTAGAGAAGTGGGTGGATGGATGGATGGTTTGAAAGAAAGATGATCTGATGATGGATGGAAAGGTGGGAGGTTGGGTGGATGGATGGATGGATGGATGGATAGATAGAAATACAGATAGATATACAGATAGTAATACAGATAGATAGATGATATACCCTGGCTGTGAAGTCCACAGCAGCCCCTCTGTTCAACAGCAGCGTGGCTACGTTTACGTTACCGTAGTGAGCAGCAATATGCAGCGGTGTAAAGCCACTCTGTCAAAGAGGGGAACAATTCGGGGATAAAACGGGGAAAAATCAAAAGAAAGAGCAGCAAATGAAGTGTATGTCACTATTTCCTTTGATTTACTCATTCAAGATATCATAATCTACCATGCAGCATTCCGATGAACAACCAAAATTATGCAAAAGATATTAAACAAATTATGTTATATACTATAACTAATGTAATAAATAAAATTGAAACGTGTCATCCTTTGCTGCCAATGGATCCAAGACACCATGCACTACACTGTTAAATAAAAAATATCTTTCAGATAAAAGTGATGTTGATTTTGATGACAAGCTCAGTGTCATGAGTATCTATGAAAGATGAGAAGCTTTTCAACAACAGAATATTTAAGAAAAAAATAAATGTTTGTCAGCAGCTACTCACTATGTATTGAAAGGATGAAAGCAAACACAAAAAATTGGCATTGTCTGTCTAACTAAAATCACACGGCTCAGCCGTTATATGTCTTACCTTCCCGTTCTGACAGACATGGTGCGATTTAAAGACAAGAATTAAAAAAGGGCAGGGAAATGTGTCTGAGAGACTTCTAGAGTGGGATTGAAAAGAACTGTTCAGCATGAGCACAACCACTACTAAACATCTACAACATGTTAGTATTATGAGTATGATCATCCCCCCTGAAGATGTCGACGGAAGCTAAAGCAGTCTAAAATGCTTCTAAAACAAACTACATGCACAGGTACGTTTAAAAGGCAAAACTGTGTGTCGCCCATGCACTAAAAATATCTGAAAAAAATTAAATAAATACTCGGAAGGTGAAAAAAGTAAACTAGGTGTGATAAACACAACAAAATGCAGCATTCTGGTCGTAATACCTCTGTCGTCCTGTTGACCATCATCTGATAGTGAAACAGTCGCATATAAGGAGGAAGAAAGTTTGCCACTTTAAATAATGCAGAATTTTAAATGCAATATGAAGCATTAATGACTATACTCTACATGTTTTACATTTCACACTTAGTAGCCGAGGTGGACAAAGTAAATTAATTATTCTAATTTTTACATTTAATTTACANTTCAATTATTGATATGTGTTCTTACGCTTGAATCAATAATTCGACTTACAACAATTAAGTAGATTTTTAATTAAATAACTCTTTTAATTGACTTTAAATTGATGAATCTGCACTAAGTTTGAATCGCTATGTCCACCTCTGCTTATCGAAAACGGAAAACCACCCAAAACCATATAGCGATAAATTGATAATAAACAAAACCTTACAAAACGAGACTAAAATGAGCTCTGTATCAGAAACAAACAGATAATAATAAACTTATATTATCTACTAAAAAACTAACACACACAATGAAGCAGAAGCCATTATCTTACCTTGGACTGGATGTCAGCATTATGGTCATTTTGCAGAAGCAGAGCAGCAGACTTGGTGTCATCCTTGCGGGCGGCGATGTGAAGTGCAGGCAAGCGAACTTTACCTTTGGTGTCATGTTCCAGAAGCAAAGAGACCACCTGATTATGACCCTGCTGCAGAGCAATGGCCAAGGGTGTGAAGCCATCCTGCACATGCAAAAATTACAGAATTACTCAAGGTTTCAATCAGACCTGTTTTTCCACAGATCTAAAATCTAAGAGATGGACAAATATGAAATTTGTAGTCCTGTTTTCCTACAAACCTCAGTGGCGGTGCTCTGGTTGCCACCGTTCTCAAGAAGATAGCGAACAACGTCCAGATGGTTCTCTTGTGCAGCCATGTAAAGTGGAGTGAAGCCATTCTATACCCAAGTCAAACACATTATTTGAGTCAATATGCTCAAACATAGTGTCATACACTCAATATTTAGAATTAACACAAACTTGTGACTGGGCGTTGACATCTGCTCCTCGTTTCACCAACAACTTCACAACTTCCTTTTGTCCAGCTAGACAAGCGATGTGCAATGCAGTGTTTCCTTTCTGAAAACACGAGGCGAAACTTAACACTTCAATCCCAAGAACTGTTTGATGAATCAAAATCCAAGATACTAAACACATTCAGTGAGTCTGACACTCAATCACCACCAAAATGTCCATAATTGGGAGAAATTAAGCCAAAAATGTGCATTTTGCAGCAAAAAAAAAAAAAACACTTATTGATAAAATAAAGTTGTATTGGTTTGCGGCAAAAGTTGTGCAAGGTTTATATTTTTTCAACTATATTAGGTTGAAAGCGTCATCTTTTGAATAATAGGAAATAAATTGTCTGTTTTTGTTACATTGTCCTAAATATTTTTAACATCTGTTAATGTTTGACTAGTTGAAACTTATGGCTCAAAATTGTTTGTCTTGAAAAGTAATTTTTGGAGAATTAAGGATGTTCTACAGAAGTGTTTGACCTTGGTAGCAGAGTTCACTGCAGCGCGTCTCTCCAGAAGTTCATCCACAAGCTCCACGTGGCCTTCTTTTGCTGCTAGATGGAGAGCGTTGAGTCCATTCTACAAGACATTATTTGATCATTAGAGACGTATTATTATTAGAAGGATTTATGCAACCTTCTATCAACCTTTATATCAACCTTTCTGCAGATACACATCCTAGGTGGCTAACCAATCACAGAGCGAGACACTTAGACACACACGTTCACACTCTCGCTCCCTCCAATGAGCAACTTACTTATCTTTACTTCCGCTGTTTTTGCATGTGTTTGGACTGTGTGACATTTCAAAATGTTTTTTAATATGTGATATTTTTAAATGTCATATGTGATATTTTCAAAATAAAAGTTACGTATAATTTACGTAATTGAACGTTAAGAACTTATTATCCAGAAAGATAAACTCAATGAAACAAACCCAGATGCCACCGAAAACAAGGTTAATTACATGTTAATTTCAGCTTGCCAATCACTGCATACATTGTCCATACCTCACATAAGCATTTAATTCAGATATCACCACCTGTCTCAATTTACTAATGCACTAGCTGCCATGTTCGCGACAGCGCTTGTGTAACGCGGTGTGCGGGACGTTCTGACACATCAGGAAGAGCGAAAAGAATTAATGAGACAGACTCTAATCTCATTTATTTGGATAATGAAAGCTGGAGTTGGTGCAGGGATGCGGTGAAAAAAGAAAACAGATAAAACATGGACAGATTATACTTCAATATCACTCAGAGAGGATTAGACGAGCGGCTTTTACAGAGAAGTCCACAGAAAGCCCGACCATTGTTGTGCTGACATGTTCATTCCAGGCAATTCCTAGTGATAAAATTATGGATAATGTCATTGCACACATTTCTAAACACAAAAGCAAGGGCGAATTTGGTCCATTGCATAAGAACGCAAAAATGGGTCATAGTAAACGAAATTCCCAGGCATTAACAAAATCTATGATGTCACTCTTTAGTGATTAGATTTAGTTTGTCTATGCTTAAGCATTGCGTTTTTTCGATTTTTTATTTGCGCATTTGTTTGTTTTTTTTTTGCGTTCCTTTGAGATTTTTACATGCTTAGCAGTTATGTTGGTTATTTGGCTTCGGTTTGTTCTTTGCAGCAGATTAGGTTCTGTTTTATAGTTTTGTATTTTATTTTATAATAGTGTATCTTGTTTGTCTGTACATGGGATTTTTATGTATTTAAACATTTTTGGACAATACGGCTCACCTGAATTCAAGGCGGTGAGCCGATCAATCTATTTTCACATAAAACGTATTTTTGTCTGGCTAATGAGAGACAATTTAAAAAATGTAGAACTGTAAGTGAGCCTTGTAGTCAAAATACGGCTTTAAATATTCTTCATTTTGTATACTTGTTACTTTGTGTATGTTTTAATTTTAGTATAACTTAGTTTTATTTAGTAATAGTTTTATCACAGCTCTTAAGTTAATGTCACAAAATATTGCACTTATTGTTTTGCATCTTAAATCCCGTTGCACCTTAAATTGTGTGGCAATAAAGATTTAAAGCGCATGAATAATATGTATGTGTGTGCTTGTTTGTTACTGTGTTTACTGTGCTTGTTTATTTGGCTCTATTTTTTGCTCAATTGTTCTGTTGTTTATTTACAGGGGCTTTTTCTAACTGTTGTATGCTTATTGTACAAGTACAATAATGATATTCTATTCTAGTCTATCACACACACACACTATACTATATGTACTACACACACTTATAGACATACATAGAATATATCGTCATAAATACATTAGAAAAAATAAAGTATATAAAAAATACTTCAATTTGAATCAAATCAAATCAAATCATGTAATAACAATTTACATTTGGTCAATCATCCCTATCTATGCCATTTTGCAAAAAAATATTCACCAATGTAATGCAACTAAGAGGTAGCTGGGTTTGATCATGCAGACAGCTGCAGAAGGTCAGGAGCATAAACAGCTGCCGCAAACACGCATGAGTAAATAGCTCTCATACACTGGAAAGAATTCCCTGGCATAGAATTAGATGATGTCATGCAGTGGATGGCAGCGGAGAATTTGTGAGGGATCAGAATGTCACTCGCATCATCATTACAATGCATCATGTGGTCATGCTGCACTAGATTTTGTGAAGGGAAAAAGTAAAGCGTTTGATTTTCACAGTGGTCAGATTATCCCCCAGCCACACTACTGCGCCTTTTTAAAGCGAGCAGTGCTGATACTCTGCATCTCTTAAGCAGGGGAAAGTGTGCAATGACTTGCTTTTTAAAAAAATGAGTTTCAACTCAGTTTAAGTCACCCAGTTTCAATACATTGCATACAAAATTGTACATTGCATGTAAAATTAAGCACAACTCAAGAGCAACCATCCATTTCCTAAATCCAATTGGATAATTGGATTCTCAACTCTCAACTCAACTTTATTTATAAAGCCCTCTTTGACAGTTTTGGCTGGACAAATGGCTGTACAAACCATGTAGAAGAGAATAAAAACAGTACAAGATTAGTAAGGTTCCACAATAATACACATCGATGAAACAAAACAGGATGAATGAATGGATGGACCACATTGATTGAGCACAACAGTCGAAGCAGCGATAATTAAAAAGCAGTAAGAGAGTGGAACTCTAGTGTCTTAAACATGATTAAATGAACTTGTGATTGGTGGGAAACCAGCAGTGGTGTAAAGTACAAATACCTTACTGTAAAAATTACTCCATTACAAGTTACAAGTCACCAATTCCAAGAAGAATAGAGTAAAAGTCACAAGTATAAAATTTTAAAAGAACTTAAGTACTTTACTCGTACTGAATTAAAAAAAAAAAACCCAAGAAATGTGAAAAACAAAACTCTTAATTTATGAGGCTTTATTTTCTATTATTAAAATTATGTTTCAAAATGGCAGAACAAAATGGATTTAAAAACAAAACAAAAATCAGTCTCGGTCAAACTCAATTGTGTAAAAAAGTGCAACCGCTAATTCACGTTCATGTGATAAAGCTCATAAACAGCATCCAGTAGTTTTAGTGTAATTTTGTTACTGTTTTGAATTTATTTTGTCAGATTCCAAATCACAAGATAAAGAAATGCATGCATCCAGTTCAAATTATTGTATTAAAACTAGTTCAAAATCCGGCAAACTCACCACTTGTTTGGTTAAAGAAAGACATCAGCCATTTTAAAGGCTTGGGCTGAGTACATTTTGGGTAGTGGGTGATGGTGGTTTTGTTTTATGGTCTGTCTTTTTTTTGCAGATGTATGTATTGTGTATTGATTTAGCTAATTCTAATTTATTCCTGATTTATTTAGTGTTTGAACGTTTGAACGTAAAGCACGTTGACGGTCTGGTTAACTGTTACTCCTGCTTGGAGGAGATTTCTTTCTATTTCTTTTTTGTAAGTTCTTGTTTTTTGTAAATAAATTGTCATCACAATATAATGAGTAACGATGTAGTGTAGTAAAAAGTACATATACTCAATCAAAAATGTAGCCAAGTAGAGAGTAAAAGTTGCTTATATGTTTCATACTAAGTACAAGAAATACTAGAAAAAGTAGCCAGAAAAAGTAAAGCAACAATGTTCATTTACTCAAGTACTTTACACCACTGCAAACCAGCCAATCACATGGCGGCACATGCAGACTTATCTACTAAATGTTACAGTTTCCGTGTCTCCGGTCGTGTAGTATATGGACTGTAGTCACGTGGTTCATCGTTTTCAACTGTTCCTTATCTTTTTGTGCATTTAAGTCATCACCTGTGCCCTCGTTCTCTGTCAGTCATTGTTGTTGCACCTTCGTCGTGTACCTGAGCTCTCTGTAAGTTATCGTCCTTGTTTTGTCACTACAGTCCCTGGTTCTGCATCTGTCTTGGCGAGGATTGAAACACTAGATATGCACTACCACTGGGTTTTTTATTAAAACTGTATCACCTAGTGAAAACCTGCTCAAACAGAGCAAAAAGCTCAAGACTAGAAGCCTCAAAACGTTGAGGCCTCATGATGTAAGATGCTTCCCACTGCTCGTCCATGCTTCTCCAACTATTTAAAATGTTTAAAAAGCAATGTATTGTGATGATTTACCTGGTTGCAGGTTGCAATGTCTTGTCCACTCTTCAAGAACTCCAAGACCTTCTCAATGTTACCGGACCTGGCTGCTCTCAGGAAGCTGGTGTTACTGTCCGACTGGGCAAACAACGCAAAGACAAAGCACAGAATGAAACACGAGAAGAATAAATCTAACAGAACTTTGCTTTTTTCAGTTGTGACATTCTTGTCATAATAATCAATCAAATCTTTGATAAAATCTTGAAATAAATTTGAAGACCTTATGATCTATTAAAGTACAATAAGCATTAATACAAGTGTAGAAAATCCATATGATCTCATGATGCTATGTATAATAGTGCCTCAACTTTGTGGACATGCAAGCGTGAATCTATTACAGTATACACTATAGTGAAAAAGCAAATCAATGTAAAAACTACGGTCTATTTAAATATTGGTACATTTTCAAAACGGTATGTATAAAAGTAGTAACTTTTACTCAAGTGCTGATCCAACTGAAAGAAGCACTACGCCTAGTCGTGACTATAGCAAGAATGTCAGACGCTTGACCCCGTCTCAAAGTGAGGTCAGGAGGTCAAGCCACACGTGTGGAACATGATCAAGACATGGCCATTGATAAACGCCATTGTTTTCATTCTTCCTAAAGAGCAAAATACAAATCAGCTGTGGATCTACAAATAAATTCCATATTGTGTCAATGCAAACACTCAACCAGAAGTTCTCAACTAATGGTAAACAATCAAAGGTCCCTGATTTGTCCATCCTACAACTCAATTAAACAAGCACACATTTTCATTTATGTATAGCGGACACTTTTATACGCACATTTTATAAAATACTTAATTTCTCTGAAAGCAAAATTGGCTGGAGCTCCAGAAAACATGGGTAGACAATCTTGCTCCAGCTCACGCTGATATTTTCACCTGAGAATTCACCTGCAGTAAACACAAGACTAAACTGCTTAGTCTTGACTTACCATGTCTGCCATGTAGCTGTAGTAACGTTCCAGGTTTGGATCGCTCCCAGTGGCTCCTAGGGCTTTATCTGAACCGCACACCTTACACAATGCTGCATTACCCATTGTAGTGGGTCTCACACCACTGCACACCAAACCTGTACTTTTCCTGAGCCTTTATGTTTTTCAAATGCTAAAGTGCCCAGTAAAACATCTGAACCCTCTAACAAATCGATTCAAACTTGCTCACGCGCATTAGCGTAATGGATCCGCATTTTCAGCAGCTTTAGAGCATCTCTCCAGCTAATGCGACGTCCAAGAAACTTTCATGCCTGTTTTCTCCAGGTCCTGCATCTTCTGTGAATATCCATGACTAAAACATCCTATCTCTTCATTTCCTCTTGTCCCGCTCTACAGGCTTTACTATGTGGATGACAACTGCGACCGTAAACGTGACTCCTATTGCTATATGGGTCCGAATGTCCGTTCTCTCTAGGAGCCAGGGCTATTTTTAACCCCTTCAGTAGCTATGTGACAGAGCCAGGCGAGGGACAGTCCTGCTGGAGAAAAGCCAGCTGGGAAACCTGCCCTGTTCCCACACAAGTCCAGGAATGTGCATCATCCGAGACAAGGGAGGTCAAAAAGTCTTGACTTCCGATGGGATTTAGTCGCATTAAGATCAAGAGACTGTTGTTTAGCGCATAACACATGGGAATTGTGTTGTAAAAAATGGTGCTTCTTCTAACCACCATATTATTGCAGAAGCTCATCTTCAAAATTAATCATGAACTTTTATTTCCTGAAAACTCTTAATGTTATATTTTAAAGGAAACGAGGCAGGAATGGGACAGTCTGTGGGTCACCTCTGGCCTAAGGCTGGTCGCATTGACTAACCATGTTTTAACAGCTCTTCCAATATCAGACTTACTGAGCAGATAAAGACTGACCCACAAATTGATATGGTTTCATTTCTGTCTTTCTTTAATGTTGCAATTAATGATAC
>SOMO01000017.1:525093-541750 GCA_028128575.1 Paedocypris carbunculus | reverse complement strand
CTCTCTCTCTCTCGTTCGTTCGTTCGTTCGTCACAGAGAAAGCATGGAGTTATGTGATTGCATAGCCGGAATTTGACTGTATCCATAATTGTGCGTAATATATCTGTAATAGTGTCTGGTAAATCTAATGACGTACAGTAATTATGACAGTTTTTTCTCTTCTTTTCATCCCATTAAATGAGCTGATAAATGCTGCACACAATACATGTGCTCTCTCTTTAGCGCGTGTAGCATAATTAGTTTGGTATTGTTCGGTTTTTTATTCCAAAGGCCTTCCAAGGTAGGAAAAAAGCTTTTTCTTTTTACCACTGCTAGCGACTCTTTGGAATTGGTGTTAAATGACACCGCATTTGAAATCTGCCGGAGACAGACTAGTTCTTCCTATTTTGTTAATTCCGCTTTATATGTAAATAGTTTTGAGGCATAACGCTCCCAACTCCCGCTAAAGTGCTTAATACTGTATGTGATATAAATCATTTTACCTATAGGGGGCGCTCTATACCAACACAGAATCATCGTTCACCTCTGCTGTCCCTCACTCACTTTTTTTTCTTGTCATTTTTTTCCAACTGATTCCATTCCTCTCTCATTAACTCATATTTCTCTGTAATTTATTCAGTTCTTTAAGCCATAAGGCAGTCTCTCACTGACCCTTATATCTTTCATCTCTCTCATCTCTCTCTTATTCCCTGCCTCTTATTCTCTTCCCCTCTTTTCTCTGTCATTAAAACTTTACACTGTCTCTCTTGCCCTATGTCGCTGCTGCTTACATCCTTCAAAGGAGTCATCTCTGTCATTCCGTCTTTTTCTTCCTCATTTTCCCCCTCGCCCTTCTCCGTCTAACCCTAAGACCCTCTCTAACCAGTTTTTTGATGTTCTCCTCCATCGGTTATTTTGCCATTGTTTATCTTTCAAGTTTCCCCGTGGCATTCTTTTGTCTAGTCGCAGTTTTTTTAACCTTGGTTGAAAAAGCTGTGTCTTATGCAGACATCCCAAGCTAATAATAGTAATAATAAAAAAAAAAAAACACACACACACACATGATGTCTTTTGACACTTCTCACAGTGCCTTTGTGCATCTGTCTGACTGTCTGTCTATCAATTATCTTTATCGATTGGCTCTTTCTATATCTTTCTTTTTTCTGTTCTTTTTCCCCTTTATTTTTTGTTTTATCTTCTTTGTCTCTATTTTTTCTATTTTCATTTGCTTTGCCTGCTTTCTCTGTTGTGGCCACACACACACACACACACACACACACACACACACACACACACACTGTCATACTGTTGATTTCCCTTATACGTATGCTATAAACAAATCAGAGTAATACTTGGTGACTTAGTTTTGTACATTTTCTCATATACACCACATTTCAAGAAGCTTTTTAAAGTCAAAACGCAGACACAAATTCAGCTCTCCAGATTAACATCGCAAGTACATTTTTGATGTTTTTTACAAAAGCAGGCCAGAGTCGTATCCGTCATCTTTGTTGCAGCGCTGTTAGCAAACATGAACTTCTCTTGAGAATCTTCGTGAAGAAGCTTTACTCAGCCAACAAATTAGCGCGCACTTGGGCTGCTTGGCGAGGATTTGTCCATGTATGTGTCTTGACAGAATTCATTTATGGAAGTGTTTTGTGACGCTGAGACCGTGCCAACATCTCAGCGAGGCTTTTGGCAGCCCACAGTCGTGTGTTTGAGAGACGAGGTAGAAGATCTTCTCCGCTCTTGGGGGAATCCACTTGTGTGTGTGTGTTCTGGAGGTGGCTGAGAGCTGGTAGGTGGATGGCGTTTACAGATAAACATGGCGACCCACCGTCTGCTGTTGAGCCCACTAAACAAGACGGGCATTTGTATGGTTTTTGCCCAGACGGGTTTAACGTGACTCTTCACATGAATTTCCTCAGGCTACAGATTCGTCCTTTTCATAGTTCTTCACACATGAGGATGCGTTTGTCTCTGTGATTTTAGTCTCTGGCGTGTTGTAGACATAACCGGTTGTTCTTTTATTTGAGTTATTCGGCTCTTTGCCTGTTTTATGGTTTTTTAGCTCTTGTTTTAAATCCATGTTGCTTCTGAACTTCCTTCCCTGGTTTTACCTGGAATTTTTAGAAATGGAATGTTTAATCAAAAAAGCTTGTAAATATAGAATAAAGTGAAATAGAAAAGGAATAGAATAATAAACAGCAGTGATAAGAATTCAAACAATTGTTAATTTTCAATCAATTGTGTACACACACACACACACACACACCTACACACACGCATACACACAGAGACTAACAAGAAGCATTCAAGTTTTATTCAACTGTGCTCCAGGTCAAAATAAATTTCAGATACCGTCAAGCATGCGCATCTTTCGTCTTTGAATCGCAACAAGCTGATTTAGTTCTGATCTGGTTCAGAGTTTCCGGAGGGGATGTGGATTTACATAAACAGCTGGTGGGAAAACACGAGTTTAAGATTCACAAGGAGTTTACACTGATGCACAATGTTTTAGGAATATTCTATGATAATATGTTTCTGGATGATTGTAGAAACCTATGATATGATTAAATAGTTTTAAGTGATGTGTTCACATCAACATGTACATTCATGCAGATTTATGCAGTCTGGTTACATTTATGTAGTAGACGTTTAAATGCAAAGCTTTAATCCGGTTGGTTTTTGCTTGAGTAAAAGCACAGAAGTGTTCTGAGTGAAGAATCTTAATAAACTAGCAAGATTGAGACAAATGAGCTTTACTAGGATGTTCATCTCATCCATAAAATCCTGACACGGATGTATGGATGGATGGATGGATGGATGGGGACAGACAGACAAGAAAGCATAATTTATGAATGTATTTTACAATTTTACAATTTGTACAATTATTGTAATTTTTGACCATTATTGTAACAAAATGTAATAATTGACTGCAATTTTATTTTGGCTGTTTATTTTTCTTTTCCAAATCTATTTCATTTTATTCTGTAAGTGTATATTAGGAACCTGACTTCTCCTGACACTAGATTCACATGGTTAAAGTTGTCCTGTTGCTCAGTCAGTCAGTGTATATATATATACACGTATATTCCGAATACTTAAATGCAATGTAGCATTAGCAATATATCACTGACTGTAGCAATATGTAGCAATATAGTGCCGACTTCTTAGAAATGCAGTGAAGTAAAATAGTGGATTATTTGCTTTTCACAGGAAATTCTTTTTAGTGGAAAAACATGAAAAAACCACTCCAGTGAAGCACACATAAAGTGACACACTAAAAAGTGCTCGAAAGTACTCGAGGAAATCTGCTTCACCACTGTCCATCTCTGCATCTTCCATTTTTCCATCAGACTATTCTTATCTTTACAAACCTCTTCATTGATTGTAACTTATTTGATGGACGTCCATAGCGAGAGCTTCCGCGGAGCTCACGCTCGCACCAAATTCGCAGCAAATGCTTTTTCTTCACACGTTCATTTTTTTAATCTCTGTTATCCATCTCCTAATTAGCCTCTACATCCTGTCCGCTCTGACAATCTGAAAAGCGTGATCTCATTTCATGCCTGCTTTCGTGCTTTTCATCCCTTCGCTCTTCCTCTTGTTCTCCTCTTAACGCCGACTCGCCGAAGTGCTGGCCATGCGGAATGCTGCCAGCTCTGTCAGCCTGGCTGATGGGGAACATGGCATCATTCCCAAGGACAGTTTAGCCCAAGCGCAGATCATCCCGCTCACACGGCCTCCGAGAGCCACCGTCACCTGGACGCAGACCAGAGAAACAGATTTGTCCCTCACTTCCCTTTTCTCTCCTTTTAGCGGCTATACCTCCCATGAGCCTTCTGCCTGTGATGGAAACCGCAGGGATGCACATGGCAGCGACTGATGGGAACTAGTTCTACGGATAATGCGTTTTCCTGTCAAGGATGCTTTACTAGACACGGTGGCTGTGCTTTTAGAAGAGAAGCCAATGCTATTGCTCTGTGGATGGAGCGGTCTGCAGAGAAACCGTAATTAAGTGTTGGTCTGATGGTTGAGATACAGTAATGAGGTTGTGTTTAGGGAATTTCCAAATGAAGTGGTGTTGTCTCGAATGATCACGCGCACACCCAGACACTAACAAAGGCCCGACGCGGCGCTTTGGGGCCTAATGATAACATAATATTCATTTCTCTCTATCCAGATCTCTTCTTCTTTGTTTTTTTCGCCAGTACTTTTTGTTTTCCTCTGCGTATTTAATGTCTTCTGCCTTTTTAAATTTAAAGGGCAAACAATATCGGCAAGTAGAAGTCCCAGACGGGTGCAAATGCTACTGTTATTTAGCAGTGGCTGTTGTTTGGTGTGTGTGTGTGACATTTCACATACTCGAGAATCTTTAGTTTAGTTGTTTTTTGCGTGCACTTTTCTGCACTTTCCTTTAATCGTTTTGGCAAATAATGCCGTATTTTGATGGAAACTTGTTTGGCATTGCTTGGCTAGCAGACCTTGAAATATGTGAGATCCTCTGAAGGAACTGCAGAGTGAGTTGTGGTTCTGTTGGAAGTCTAAACAGTTGAATAATGATAATAAGGGCAATAATTATTATTTGTTACACGTTCATTTCCATGTCACTAATGTTGTGTGAGTGAGTTTGTGTGTGTGAATGATTGAGGCTCTTCATAATGGAATCAGAACGTTGATTAAAATTGTACAATAAAGCACTTGTAAAGTTTTGTACTGATAAATTGTGATTTGTCTACTTGTTAAAATTGAAATCACTTGAAATTATGATTTGTGACTTGCATGTGTGTCTGCATTTTTTTTTTTTACAAACTATCTTTTTTTACAAACGGTATCTCAAAAAGTACAAATTCAACTTTTTGAAGTCCAGTTAGTGATTGTATCAAGATCCTTTTTCAAGATTTTCAGCTTGCAGATCAATATTTTCCACTCAATTCATCAGCCAATTGGGTGGATTCGGCAAAACGATTACTATGGATTCTGTAAAGTTAGCCGCATGCTTTATTATGTCAACAACATGAAAGTGAATGATATAATTTGCACAAATCCATAATTCCATTTTGTGTATGTGGAAAATGTCGAATGTTTTTTGTATTTTTCAATTTTTCATTTCTTTGATAGCCGCCGCAAGTCAAGTCTTTTGTGACCCAGATCAGTTTTACCTCGGGGATTAGCTCATGCGCTAAAGTAAAATATATATGCACTATTTGGTTTTTTAAGAGCAATTCGCCGTACAGCGTGACCTTATCAAAAGCAGCACGTTCGTCTTAGCGAGTGGGCGTGAGTGTATGGGTGTTAAGGGAGAAGTGAATGAAATGACTTACGAAAACGAGATTTTCTGGAGGCCCTGAGCTTCTTTGCAACGCTGGGATGATTCAGAGAGCAGCAGGAATGAGACAGTAAGTGAGAGAGGGAAAAATAGGAGGGGAATGAAAGTACTCTATCCCTGCTCTGTAGAGACCAGACTGTGTTTGGAGGTCTGTGGTTAAACCCTTTGCCTCTCTCGCTTATCAGCTTAAACTATTGACAGCCATTTTCACTGCACACACAAAATAGGATTAACAGTCTAGAGAGGAAAGAGGCAAGCGACTACACAGGCGCACCAACAGTCCCGTTTCTCTCCCGCTACCATAATACATCCATTCAGAAATGTGAATAATGTCGTTTTATCGGGGTCTCTTTCATATCTTTGGCGGGCACATGTGTGACGGGAAGCTCGCGGTCACAATTCCGAGTTAAGAGGTTTCATTGGAGGGCCGTAATGCGCCATGTTGCGCAATCAGAACATTGCATTAAGCAGTCAAATATTTGCAGCCGCGATTAATGGCGAGCTAATCAAACGGTAAAACCGGCGCGAACGTCGTCTGTTTGAGCCAATGTTTCGGATGAATAGACTTGTCGTCGTAATGACTGGCTGAGAGGGATTTGAAATGGGGTAGTGATGGATTTTGACAAGGCTGTGTTAGGGCGGATTGCCTCAGTAAAATCTCAGAATAAACATCATGGAAATGAGTCGATAAATAATTTAAGATGAATTCAAACGGCATTTGGAGCTGGTTAACGAGAGGAACCGATGCGGCCAGCAGGAGGAGCTCTTGGCACACCAAACCGTGGCTCAGGGAGGAAGAGGAAGGGAGGAACTTCCAAGAAATGAGTGCTAAAAGCTGTTTTGAAAGAAGACACCCTCCCTTATCGGACAGGTTTCGTATGCAGTGGCTTTGGAGAGAGGTCTGGGTGTTGTTCGCAGTCTTTTGCTCTGGGGGAGCATGTGAAGAGGACGACAGGAAATGGCGGGAAAAGAGGCCAGAACAGATACATGGCCATTTCTCTTCCATATAGGAGTACAATTGGGTTGTGATTTGAGCGTTTGTTAGTGTCTGCGAGAAGGAGAGTCTGGTGTGTTTGTGGTTAGTGGTCAGTCGGCTGTAACAAGGCAATTCGTTCTCAGTGTGTGGGCAAATCATTACAGAACCCCCGCGTATGGCAACTGCATGGATAAACACAGAGCAAACCCCCAAAACACTCCCACACTCACATTATAAAAGCATCAGGGCACCTATGAGCCGCATCCAGCTTGCTACAAACTTTGCATTGGGTTTGGCTTCTTTTTATACAAATGTTTTTTGCATAAAAAGGCTAATTGGAATTGATCATGTTTTGGTTGCTTTTCGGGCTAGTTTGGCAATTTTTTTTTCTTTACTGTAAACTGTTACTCTCTGTGCTTAAAATGAATCTTATTTTTTGGACTTGGATGCGCATTGGGTTATAGAGAGCACCGTAATAAACGTCCATTGTTCTTTTTTTATTTTAAGACTCAGCAGTTAGACAAATATGGTATTTTTAGAACATGTAATAATACATCTGTTTAGATAGTACATATCATTTTTAACTGCATAGTTATCATTTTATGGTGGTCGTGTTTCTATTTATTATTTTTTTTACATTTCATACTCTTTCACCCAGAGCACAAAAATTAGCCCCTTTCACACAGCAATGATGGTAAAGTGCAAGAAAATTACCTGACTGACTTTACTGGTAAACACAAGCGCTGCCAATACCNATCATCAACTGGCGACACCTTTTAAACGGCTGGACCTGCGTTAGCGTGAAATGAGCGTGCGACCCACACCAGAATGTTCTGACTGGCTCAGAGCACCAGGTGTCGTTAGCGTGTACTGAACTTCTGCGTGCTTATGCAGAATTACCCATGCCGGCATATTCCCAGAATGCATTTTGTCGGTGATGTCTGTATGTGTGAAAGAAGCTAATGTCTTTATGAAGGCTTGATTGTTTATAGTTTTTTTATAATTTGTATTTTTTTGTCATTATAATTTGTAATTTTTATAATTGCAATAATTCCTTCATTTAATAATAATCCATTCTTTCTATTGCAAACTATCTTTCTTTGGTTTCTCATCAGAATCTTTTCACTGATCAAGTACTGATCAAAGATTCGTTAACAAAACAACTGCCTATTTTTTATTATTGAAGTGGTGACCATTTATGAAAACTGAACAAGCTGCTATAGTTCATGTGAAACGGTGATGAGATTATGCATGTTAAACTCTACTGACCATGAGTAGGTCTTATTTTCAGGAAACCATGGGAACATAACCAAATAGATTTATGCAATAATAATTACCACTTGGATGACATGCTTTCAAATAAGTGTCTAAAAGAACTATGATTAAAGTTGACGGATCAGTAGATGATTGTCTTAGCTTGCCGTTTCAGCAGAAATGGAATTTGTGGCAGCTCATTAGTGAACTCTCTAACACAATTTTCGACTTTAACGGAAGTGCTATTTGTTTGCGTGTTCCTTTGTGTCCATTCCCCCAGCTGCTCTTGTCTCGCTTTATAAGAGATTCAAACAAACCTAGTGATAAATGGACAGCATATGGCAGCCATCAATCCTGTCACTGACTACAACTCCCAGTGTGCAACGCATCAATGGTGCGAAGCGAGAGATTACATGCTCTGTAGATCCAGCCACTTAATTACTGTATTGCACTGCGACTGAAAGACAGGCTTAAACACAATAGACTGATACTTTCAAGTACCTACTATTAACTAATCTGGTAAAATAACTACACTTACCTGTTTACCTCTTCTAACTGAAGATGTGATTTTCATTTTATACATATTTTTTGGCAGTTGTGGTAGAATGAAGATTGCTCTGTCACCTATATTTTGTTTAGGTAAAAAAAAGCTAGACTCTGTAGAGATGTTTGGGAAACAATGAATAGGCATTCAACTCCAAGAACACCGTTTCTACAGTGATATATGGTGGTGGGATAATAATGCTGTGGGGATGTACAGGAATACAAGGAAAAAAACAATACTCAGACAGGCTACAAAGGAACATAGATTGTTATTTTATGTCTCATCAAGTTAACAAACTCACTGTTTGCTGGTACAGAATTGCCTTCAAATAGGCAACAAAGAGCATGCTTGAAAAGTGAGTGAGTTTTGTCATTATGACCACTAGGGAGCTATCAAGGTAAGTTAACCACAGTGAAGTGAACACAACCCGGAGTTGTAGAACGCACAAGACCGGGATTGAAACCCGCAATGTCTGGGTGGCAGGTCCACCTACCACAACTTTCCATTGACTGGCCTGCACAAAGTTCAGACTGGTATCCATTTGAAAGTCTGTGGAGCACACTAAAGTCCAGAGTACAATATACATTGTTTTTATATACAACCAATTATGGTAAATTGGGCCACCAATTAATAAGGCCAACCATTTAATTGGGCCAAAGTCCTAAAACAAATCCTGTTACATGTGCCTTATATTGATAATTTATTTGGGACACATTTATTGGGTGAAATCAATAAAGCAGAAATAAAATTGCTTTATTATATGAGCGAGAATAAGAAAAATGCACAAGTCTTTTAATTCATATTTGAATGGTAAAATAGCAATTTTGTAATTTTTGTGACAATCAAAGTTTCTATTTGATTTGCAAAGGACTTTTTTTCTGATTTTTTTTTTTTTTTTACTGTATTTTGTCTTGCTACGATTTTATAACAATAATTCCATTTTTAGGATTCTATAAAAGTGTTCATAAGATCAATCGTATGTTGCTACACACAAACTTCTTTGTAGAACAATTTATAATCGTCTCTTTCCCTGTGTGCACATGCCTTGTTCTGTTGCCCCAGTCTGGGCATAAATCATCACCATAATATTTCATTTTAAATATATTCGTACTCCTGAACTGATCAGAGGAGAATCCGAATGAAAATGATCATGACAGCAGCGGTTCCGTGCCTAACCCTGACTAATGTAGCAGTCTGGATTTGACAGATGTTTTAACAAAAGCTTTTGACCCTGTTAGACAAAGAATGGTGTGTTTGGGTGAAACCAGAGAAGATCATTTCAATCTGTTGTCTTCAGAGACGTGAACATCCAGCTGCCTCTGTGACAGTGATTCACCAATCCGATTTGCTTGGATGAAATGACAGATGAAAGCAAACAACTTTGCTCAACTTCCCTTTTCTTCTCTGTCGTCTCAGTCTCTCTCTTTCTCTCTTTTTCCCTCTCTCTTCCTTCAGAAAGATTTCCAAAAATGTGTCTGTCTGCTGAAGTTGACACAAGGACACAGATTATATAAGAATAGACATATAATGAGCATATTTGTATTGAATAATTAATTAGCTCATTTGTATCTAATACATAAATAATTTAATTTTTACTAGTTTATTTATAATTTTTTTTGTATGTTCAATATGAATTTTAAGGCAGCAAAATACTGAAGCGTGTATAGAAGGGCCATAGAAAGAGTTATATATTTCACAGAAAGTGAGTATAAGTACTGGACTTCCTTCAAAGCGATTGACTATCTTCTGTGGAAATGATCCCAATCCAAGGAATTTATCCGGGCCTCTGATGTAGAAATGATCGGGAAAAAAAAAAAACGGAAAAGGAGAGAGAAGACACTAATGTCTCTGCACTCAACGAAAACTAATGAATGCTGTTATAACTTTATTGCCCCAATTCTGCCCTTGCTCCAAAAAGGGAAAAAAAAGAGAGCGGAAATCTAATCAGTTCTGCCTAGCGAGTTTCCTTTCCACGTTTGCAAGATTAAAAGATCTAATTCTCACAGCCCAGTCCAGCTCATCATAGGAATCAGTCGTGTTTCAGGTGAAGATTAACCGGTCTGTTGAGAGTTTCTATGCGGAGAAAGTGATCCATCTTTCCTTTTTTCCTCACTTGAACTGTAAGCCTACATTTTGTCCTCCTGGATCATTTCAGGGTAATTAACCTAGAAGGGCTGGATAGGAAACCATTTTATCTTTCAGTCGCAGCAATTGCCTAAAATAACGTTGTCCATAACTAAATATTTAAGTGCAAAAATCTTAACTCCCGAACTAGCTTTCAGTTAAACAATGCAAGTGAGCCTTACACGTTTCGGAGAGCTACACGTCTGGGCCAGATCTGCTCCAGATGTGACTCATTTTATTTATTGCTGGTTAATTTTTAAATACAAAATCCGTTTTGAAACCCATTGGAGCCATGTCATTTGCTTTTAAATTCTGATTCTACAGTGGTGGGATATGCATTTCACAGCTGGGCTTAAAAATAATATTAATAGAAAAATAGAAAGCCCATCCTATCTTACAGAACTAAACTAAAGAGCCATTGTAATGCCGACAGAGTAAAAAGTGTGTTTTCCATTTATCCAGTGTTCAGAGAGCAATAGATCTCAAGAAAATTCCCATTCTGCCTAGCAACAAATGATGACTGAAATGTGATTGGTTAAATGCCTTTATACAAGAACTCTATTCTGGAAGCAGTGAAATCATTGAAATATAAATTGTTATACACATACTGTTTGTGATTTTTTTTTTCGTTTTTTGTTTTTTAGGTACTGTTTTTTACAATCCATAGTGGTTTTGGGCTTGTCATTCTTAATAAATGGGTCTCGAAAGGACATTGTGTGTAAATGAAAGATTTACGTTTATGTCAATGGAAAACAATCACCTACTGCACCCTTGCAAGGTTAAAGAACATTGAGAATGTCTTGACGGCTCTCACATCGATTTCCTTCCTCTTGCTTGAAGATAAGTCAAAAGATGATAAACTGAGATTGTTTTAATGTTTGGCATGTGAACGTTTGACTTGTTTTTAATGCTCTACAGACAGAGTTCTTACCTACTCACGCTAGATCTTTTGCTTATCGCACTGATCTTTAATAGTTCAGCATCAGTTCCACAGTATAGAATCTCAATATAACACATTCTTCTATTAACAAAAGCAGGTCAGCGGTTCACATGAAACCAGCATTACTTTGGCTTGTGTAATCTGTGCGCGAGCTGTAGGTACAGATGACCTTTCGGTGAGTGATGCCCGGCATCAGAGAATGTTCATTCATCCCACCGCAACCGAATCCAAGTTCAACGTGGTATTTCAGGTTTGCAGCAAACCTCAAATGTCACACCGTTCCCAGTAATCATTTTCAGGCTTTTGCGTTCCCTATAAGACTTGTGTTTCTCAGCATTTCTGCCCAGGAAAGAGCTAGAATGAAATTTAGGTTGGAAAATGGGCATGCCAAAGTATTTGAACTTTAAAATTGAAGCCAGATAAAGAGATGGCACCCGCGGTTTCGCCGAGTTAATGGGGCTTCGCTGCTTAACCTGTTGGTGCTGTTATCTACATTAAGACAAACCGTCTATAAATTGCTATCTTTCAAGGCATCCTAGTAATCAGCAGCGATTTCGTGCACCTTCCCATGGTTTTCTTTTAAGTTCTTGAGATTGGAGTGGGAGTGCCAATGTGTTTTTTGAGGTAATGCGAGTTCTAGGCCTCAATTTGATCAATTGTTAGGGACTGTATTTGGCACCAAGATGGGAAAGGTAGGAAATGCGTTTTAGAGATTTTTATCACGACACACACGTTCACATAGACTCCTTACCAAGTCAAGCTCTTGTTTGCTAGTCACAGATTGAAAGATCAAATGAAGGAGTGCAGTACGACACAAAGTGACTGAGTGCTTTCTTTTCCTCGCAGGACTAGATTGATTGTTTTTGTTGTCCTACAACTAAAAGAGCGAGATGGTTGTTCACTGGTAGACCTTCCTCAAGTGCTGACCAAAACAAGTTTAATACAGCTCTTCCACAGTCTACAAGCCGCCTTTCGCTTTTGTACAATAGTGCAAAATCAATACACTGAATAGGGAAACCATTTAGAACTATTGGCTTCTTTTTAGAGCAATTCTGGCCCAGCCTCAACATCAGAGCGTCAAGTGGACACTGCCAGAAGATGCCAACATAGCAACACCAATTAGCCTTGGATGGGGATCAATATTGTAAGCTTTTTTTCTGTTAAATAACAGGAATTGCAGACGCCAGTGGGTCATGGAGTACTAATGCTTTTGAGAAAGGGAAATACGTATGTGCTTGAGTTTACAGTAATGGCCTTCACTTATGAACTTCCTGTGAATTGTCTTATGTAGTTCTTTCAATGAGGCTTTTTCATATCTTCATGTTCTGATCCGTTTTGTGAGCTTTTCACAAAGTCATGGTTGTTTTTAAGCAAAGGCTGCTTTAAAATAATCTTTGTTGCGTTAGGCTCAATTGATTGATGAATACAGTTACTTTTCTTTGCCAAAGACTCACGGTGGACCCTGATCTGGCTCTAAAAAGTCAAACGTGGAGGAAACTACAGACATACAGACTACAGTCATAAGTTAATGATGTTAAATGTAGTAAACCAAAAGCCTCATACTCAAATTTGCCTGGGCACCAGAAAAACCGAAAGCCAAAAGAAGGTCAACATTCAAGAACAAAACTGCTCAGAATTTATATAAAAAAAATTTTTTTNCAGTGTCAGTATCTGTCCTTGTACTCCATTGTTGTTTGTATTAAACGTCACTGTGCACGAATCCGTACCCATTCCCGTCTTCTGTTTCTCTTCCGCTCACGCTCACTCTCTATCCGAGCGCTGAGCGTTACAACATTCACAAGAATTTTTGAATACACATGTCAAAATCAAACAGATATAACACAGATTGTAAAAAGACTTTAGATGCCTCATCTAAGTGTTTCACCAATATTTAATGCGCCAGAATCTGATCTTTAACACTGTGCACTCTAAAACATATATAATATATAAGAACAGTTAAAAAAAAAAACGAAAAAAGAAAGCAGAAAGATCCAAGCAACACCTATAAGTGATTTTACACTTTAGTGTTTCTATTACAGCTAGGACACTTAAACAGAGTTGAAATTCACTAGTACGTGCAACATTGAGCACACAACTTCTTGTTGTTCTATCCCTAAACGTCCCTCTCTCTCTGCTTGTGTTGGTGACTTGGTCTTCCTTCCACTGGGACCCTCCATCGCCATCTTTCGTTTCCCATGCATACATTAGCTCTGTTGTCATGGTGCTGACCAGTGTGTGGTTGCCGTAGGGACAAACTCTGCCTTCCAGATCCCAGAGCAGGTGATCAGTGAGTGACAGGAGCCCCCTCCAGGACAGGACCCCCATCCCTCACATCGGGACTGAGTGATGGAGCTGAGGAGGACTGATAAACAACAGATGTTTCGACTGGGGAAAGAGAGTTGGAGGGAGAGAATTTGTGGGGAAAAGAAAGGAAGACGCAGAAGAAGAGGGAAGAACTGAAAGGTTTAAGATAATTAAAGATGGTGGAAATCCTGAGAGACCAAGGCAGAGGTGTTCCAGCTGCTGCCAGCAAAGTGCTGCCACAGCACCATGAAACTTCACAAACGTGTGAGACAGTTGGACCCGCTTTGGACAGGAGGAGGAAGTTTTGGTGTGTGAGAAGTTCTGATGTGTTTGGTTTGTGAAATTAATGTGGATTTACACCACCGTTTACCTCTAATTCAAAAATGTAGGGGCCATGTTTGCTTTGGTAGGACAGGATGAAATATGTTATCAAAAGTAGCATAGTACATGTACTCAAATTAGCATAGTTCAATTTTTTTTTGGTTCAAGCCTGCACTTACACCAAAATGTTCTGTAATGTAATGAATAATGCACAGAATATCTAAAATAATAGCATCATACATAACAAAAATATTTATAAATTAAAAAAAATTCAATTAAAAAACAAAATATAGTTATTAAGCACATAGTTTTGAAAGAATAATGATTGCTGTGGCATCAATTCCTAATTATATTTTTATTTCTGATAATAATCTGGGGCGCGCACACACACACACACACACACACACACACACACACAACTAGTTACAAATCATCCCCCATGAAAGTATTTAATTGGCATTACCTATGTTTACTCAATAACTATATTACTCTAATTTTTTAATTGTGCACAGTTTTATGTTCAGTTCCTGTTTTCAAATGTTTTTAAATTAATGTTGTTTAGCAAACATCACTATAGGATAATCTATAGTTATTACATATCATAAATGATATGTGATTCTATTCTATCCTCTCCTAATATATTAATATCACCCCCAACTTTGCTCTTTTAGCAAAAAAAAACCTCAAAACATACATTTATTATTAATATCTACTTGTAACGTTTTGTCAACTCAGAATGTTGCGACATAATTTTTTCCACTGGACTGTTGGAATTTATTTGAAAATGTATGTAATCACTGGTTTATGTAGGAGCCGTTTATGAAGTTATTTCAGATTAATCAGATGAACAGCAGAACATATTTTTGCACTTAGCGGCGACTCCAGAGACGTGTGACTTTATCTTCGATGTTCAAGTGTGCTTGTGAGAGTGTGTGAGCTTATGTTTATGTGCAGCAAAGGAAGACATGCCTGAAGACACATATACATAATTCATACATATTCACAGCTCTTGGGCTTTATTAAGAAGAGTGGTGGGATTTCTGCAACTTTTTCCCCTCCTCTGTTTGTGTCTAGCTCTCAGACAGAGGTTTTTACTCCTGCACGTCAGGCCGCTTCAGTCTCATAACGTTGACCTCTTTGCTTTGCCTCTAAGCCACATGGATACATAAGGCTTTTTGATTTGAAAATGTGCATTTAATTTGGGCCTCTGTGTTCCTGTTTGGGCTTTAGCAACCGTATAGATCAAGTTCGAAGATATTTCCATGCTAGTTCTCTGCAGACACTTCTATTTTTGTCTCATTTTCACCTTTAACATATTCTTTCGGCTTAGATGAAGCGTCATACTTGCACCACACGGCGGATTGTCTGTGTTTTCTACATCTTTCCTCCACTGCTGGGGTTTAGGAATTATTCGACATGTTTGTGTGAAAAGCTTAGGTACAAAATGCACACGAGGTTACGCAGACGGGCAAAAGACTGAGCTTTACGTGTTAAGTCTGAAGTGTTAAGCTTTGGCACAAAAGCGCTGGTCTCTCATGGCCAATTAGAAAGCTGTAGCCGCCCTCAGTAAGTCCATCGACACATGCGGGTCTGTGATAGATGAAGACGAGTGGCGTGAGAGGAAGAGTGAGAATTACTCTGGGTGCGCTGGACCGGCAGCTGACAGGCACGTCTTTATGAGAATGACTGCTCGCTTTTGTAGATTGTTGAGATTATTTATACGTTTTATATTCGCTGTAAGTGTCTTGAAAGGGAAAAAATAAAAGTCTGAATTAATAAAGTTTTAGAATGAATGCAGTGGCACACACACACACACAACAAGCATTTTAAGACACAATAAATACATTGATAGAAGGATGGACATTTTTACAAGCACTTTAATTTTTTTTATTTCAAGAAATTCTTTTGACATTACATTTAAATATTATTTTACTTACTAATAAATTTATCATAAAAATATACACTTTCAAACTTAAAAAAATGTGTGTGTTGTTATGAAGTTTAGGAAAGTTTTATAAGTTCTATATACAATTATTTATTAATGTTGTAGGGAAGATTAATAAACATTTATAAACAACATCACGTATCACGTTTTTTGTGAAGTTTGCATGTTTGCTATATATGCGCATGGGTTTTCTCCAGGTCTCCGATTTCCTCACATTTTCTAAAACATGTGTTCAGCTTACTTGTGATTTTTATTGTGATTGACCACAAGTGTGTATGTGAATGTGTGTGTTTGTCCCGCTCAGTCTCAGAGTTGCTGAGACTGACTCCAGCTCCACATGACCCAGAAATTAAACACGCGTTAAGAAATGAATTGATGGAATAGAGTGGCCATTTTAAATGGCTATTTAAATGGCTATTTTAAAGTGTTGCAGTAATTTCTTATTCCGTTTTTTTTTTCCACACCAGTATCTCATTCTCCCTCTTGCTCTGGGATTCTTGATCTTGCCTCTCATAGTTCAATTTTTTTTTGCATCTGTCAGCTCTCGTTCTCCAGCTCTTTCCATCGGGTCAGCTCGCTTTCCTGCCCTTGACTGGGATGTATTGGAACATATTGCAGTACTAAGCGTTCACGACAGGTCTGGCTGATTTACTGTTGTGCAGACCCTCTTCTCCACCCACTGATGCCCCCCGTGAGTAGCCCGGGTCTTTGGGAGGAGATGAGTTTGCGTGCTCTGTCTGCTTTACTGAACTCCAGGACGACTGGTGCTGGCTAGGCAGAGAACCAGGACTCTATTCCCTCCAACACAGACAGGTTCATTGATTCCACTGTCTGTGCTGTCTCTCTTCATAATGCTGATTACCCAGCAGCCTGACGCCAGCTCTTGTTGTCACCCCTTTCCACCTCTCTCTCTCTCTCTCTCTCTCTCTCTCTCTCAC
>SOMO01000017.1:502127-520303 GCA_028128575.1 Paedocypris carbunculus | reverse complement strand
TTAAAGGTGCTCGTTCTTCATCTTTCCACCTTGGCCAGCATCATTGGTACCTCAGTTGTCTCTGAGGCAAGTTTATAAAACCTCAAACCTCAATTGTAATACACCTCAAGCACACTTTATAAAGCATTAGTAAATCTTTACATATTTCTATCGAGCTTGGCCATGAAACTAATTAAATGTGAAGTTCAAGGTAACGCTCTCTGTCTGTCTGTCTGTCTGTCGTTCTCTGTGCATTTGTCCTTTCATCACCCATCCATCAATTAATCAATCCATTCATTTATCCATCTGTCTATCTACACTCCCACACACCCACCAAACCGTCTTTAAAATAAAGACGCCTTTATTTTAAACTCTTATGTAACCAATCATCCCAATAAACAAGTGGCCAGTTATTTGATCTACAGGTTTACAAATAGTAACTATCAGATGTGTTTCTTTTTGTAAAATTAATATTAAAGGTTAATCAAACATCGCGTTTCCTCATCATCCTACAGATCCAGCAATGTTTCGATTTTAATTACAGCTTGTAATTGCCGGCAGGTTTGTGTTGCACAAGGGATTAATTCTGAAGACAAAATGAAAGCTTTGTTTCAGAATTCATACAAGTGGATTGATAATACGGCTTAATGCCGCGGCTAGAGGTGTGTTTGTGTGTGTAAACAATGCACTAATGGCTCAGTGTCTTCAGCAGTCGTCTTCGCTCACAAGTAAAGGCCTGGATTTCTAATTTTTAAGCATGTAGGAGTCACACACACACACACACACACACACACACACACACACTCTATAATGCTATTACATTGTGTGGGTGTTTGGTTTATCAGTTGGAAAGATGCCTTTCAACATTTGCCAATTAGTGTGTAGCACTGTGTTTAGCTTCTGGATCCACAGAGGGAGAAACACACCATACACACTTTAAAACTTTGTATTAACTTGATTCAGAGAGGAATTTTAATCGAGTTGAAGACGCGTCTCACGATATTGAGCAACACGACGTTAATTTGGCGTTTGTCGGCCAAGATGAATGCGCTGACATGAGCACGGAGGCAGATGCGACCGAGATGTGTCACAACAATAACATGGCCCTGAATGTCAATAAGAAAAACTCATTTTCGACTCCAGTGCACCCAAACACATTCTACACCCTAATCATCACTAATGGGGCCACGGCGGAGCGGAACTGAACTGCCTCAGGTTACTCGGACTGTAGATCTGAAATTGTCCTTCATCAGACCTGAAATGGCAAGGACAATCCCTTAGACGTGCATCAGTGCTCCGAACATATATATTTTAATGTCTTGTAGAATACAGTCGGGGATTCAGACAGATTTGGGTTCAGGCTGCAATGTTGCATAAGCAGACTGATATGGCATTGGGCCAGCAAATGAACCGTTAACAAATAAACAGTTGTTACAAAACATAATACAAAAAGAAATTAGCTTTTTAATATTTGAATAATTTAAAAATGTGTTAAGATTTTAAATTATTTAATATTTTAATAAATGTATTTTTACTTGTAAATGTTTTAATACACTCACATTTCTGATTTTTTTGTGTCTGGGGGTTGGTTGTTTTACACACATCTGATCTAATAATTGAACTCACATTTGATGTACAATTTTAAAAAGGACAGCTGTGTACATCATTTGCTATTGTTGTTGCTTTTCTATACCTTTCATGAATTGTATAAAATCCTTTAACTCGATTTCAGTCTGGTTATGATATACGCTATTGCCTGTCCACTTTAAGATCTTTAAATAAGTGCAGAATTCCCGGCTTGCATATTAAATATTAACTCTGCTAAATGAATGTGCTGCTCCTGGGTTATTGTGTCACAGTCAGTGATATTAAATGCTTTCTGAACACGCATTCATGGCAGTAACCGAATAGTAATGACACTTGGAGGTTTTAATGGTATTTCAGCTTCCTATGTAAAGACACAAAGACTTTGGTGACCATGAAAGCTACAGTTAATGAATTTCTAAAGCTAATCGACTGATTCAGAGCACTTGAATGACACTTTTTTTTATCGACTCAAGCAATCAGAGTTGTATCTTCAGTTATCCTCTAACTCACATGAAATACAGGTACTCAATGACCTGGAGCAGAACATTAACAGGCTTCATCCCCGGTGTGAGTCTCTCCCAACTGACTCCTGATCAGATGAACGATTCTCAGTTCTTGCATCCTCCCACATTTGGCCTCAAATCAACAAAATGGGATTGTATACACTAAACGTAGCTTCTTCAGGCTAACCTGAAATTATTAGGTATAGTTATAGTTTGCTACTGGTGTGAACTGGAGAGTGGTGTTTTTTTCCCTGAAGGACCATGTTTGTACCATCAAAAGCTGTTAATCATTTCCTGAGATGTTTTGTCAGGTGTGGAGAGGTTCTAAATTCAGTCAGTAGCTTGACTGAAGTGATGACTGTGTCTGAACAGTCGTTGAGATTGACTGATTGGTGATGGCTACTGTGTTTCAGCTTGACAAATGTTTGTCATTGGAGCAGTCTTCAGGGTACAAGACTGTTTAGATGAAACGTGTTAATGACAACAACCGCTGTTTGTCTTGCGGTGTGGGTTTTTACGATTTATGCATGTAAAATACTTATTTTGGGTCGATGAGCATTCACCACAGAGAGAATGAAACAGCTAGGAAAAGAAACGTAAAGCACATTTACAAATTGAAAGATTAATGTTTAAACTATTGCAAACTTTTGTCATATTTGGCTAACCACGCGATTCCTGTGGCATCTATTTGATGATTTCATGGCGTTTTTTGCTCTTGTATTTCAGAATACCTCTGCAAACACTTTAATCAGTTTGCTGGCATTCCACTTATACATTTGTTTGATTAATTTGGGTGATTGTAGCTAAAAACTAATGAATATCTCAGAATCATAATCTCAAAAAAAATTGAAATTAAAAAAAAAAAAACACCAACAGACAATCATTCACACTTTGCACAAATATCAGATTCACGTTCACCACATTTTTAGTGAATGAATATGAGAGAAAGATGTGGTAGACACAAATCAGAAGAGAAATCCTCACCCTGGAAAGGATTGTGAAACAAAACCCATTCAAATGTGTGGGAAGAAACAGTTGTTTGCAGGTGTAGTTAGTATTAGTGCTAGTCTTAATGCTAAATATGAAAAGGACCGGGCTGTTGCGAAGTGGTTCAAAGTTATGTTATCTCTTGCAAGTGTATATTGATTTACTTTCAGAAATTGAGGTCACAGGGTACAGTGAAAGGAGAGACACAAAATTAACATTGTTTGAACTGCAGTGCCATCTGTGTGTATGTATGTCTATACATGTCATACAATGCTTATTTAGTGCAATATTCTTATGAGCACATTTGTTCAAGGCCATCTTCACTAAGACTCCCACAAAACCGATCACAAGGTGAAAGCAGGTATGACGTATTGAAGTTTATATTTCAGAGGTTTGCACAGCAGTGGGGAAACCACAGGCTTGTTGTTATATTTTCTTCTGTCACTTTTTCTTTCTTCTCTTAAAATGGTGGCACAGCTTGTGTCTTATACGCGAGAGTGTGTATGATTGTTGGGTCTGTGTGTGGCTGTTGCGGCATCAAACTCCTTTGATTGCTTTTTTTCTCTAGCTAGAGGCGAATGCGAGACTCTCTAGCCTCCATTTTCCATGCTTTATTTCCTCACTGAGGACGAGCAAGAAAGCACCAGGTGAGATTTTGCTCTGCATTGGTGTGAGATAATCCAATTTTGTTAATCGTGGAAAAACTTATGAATTCAAGAATTGGTGAGAAGCTGAAGGTCAGGCGCCCATCATCACGGTCCAGTGTGTCAGGATTTTGTATTTGTCACCACCAGTCTGTCTTTACAAATTTGGCAATTTACTGTTTAAAGCAAAATCATTTTACCGAAGGATTTTACTGGCGTTTTAAAAAATGAAAAGTGTAGTAAAGCACAAAGAAAGGGTTTTTCATAGGCTTGTTGGGCTGGTCTCACCGCAGCCTCTGAAAAAGCTCCTGTCAGGTGTAATTGAAAAAAGAGTTAAAGCTGTGCGATTGAACAACATTCGACCAGTTCTTCTCATGCTTTACAATAACCACACCACAAATCTCTGCATGGGTTATGACAGTCTTCAGACCGCTGTGCTTTTACAGGCCAGCTTGTTCTCTTCTCCTCCCCCATTTTATTCTTTATTCTATCTTTTATCCTTTTTTCAAAAGCAAAGTTCTTTTTTTTCCTGCTTTTTTTTTTATTCATCAGTCAGTTGAATGCAAACAGTTTACAATATTTGCAGGACTTTGCCGACTTTAACTTATTATGCAATTAAAACTCAAATTAACTTTCTAAAATGTTATTTATGTATATTACACTTTCTTTTGGCTTTAACATTGCTTGCTCTTTGTCCTATAATGTTCTTAAATATACGTACCACGTTTAGCTAATATTATTTTTGACGTTTTCCTAGTACGTATTTATTGCTCTTTATTTCTCCTCAACGTTTTTTCCTGTCTCGCTTTTTTATTTTTGCTTCTCCTTCTCTCTCCCTATCCCTCTTTTTAGTTTCCTCTTATTGTCTTGCCATCTTTCTTCTGTCCAGAAGTAGTGGTAAAAGAAATTGCTGCTTCAGCCTTGGGTCAAGCCCTCTAACAGGTTAGCACCCCCCCGCCCCCATCTCTCACACACACACACACACACACACACACACACACACATAGACCGTTAACGACACTCTGACAGAACCAACATTGTCATATTTCAAAATGACCCCCTGTCCTATCTTTTTGTTCTCGTCTACCTCATCTTGTTCTCCATCTTTGGCTCTGCTCTGCCTCTGTCCTCCATTTTTCGGTTCTTCTCCAATTTGTGTCATTTATTGGTGAGTGCAGCGACTGGAGCAAGGTGAGTGGTTGTCTGGGATAATTTAGGGTGGCTGGTATCTGTCAAGGGGGGCGAGCGAGATGAACTCTTTCATAGTCACTTTGCACCTCCGTCTCCTCTCTTGCTCATTTTCCCAACCTAGCTTGGTTACGGAAAGTTTTATACCAAAAACCTAGAATATTAGAACATTTATACCACATCCAAATAAAATGCTGAAGCATATTATTGATTGTATATTTTTAGAGCTTCGACACTCATGTACCCCCCCCCCCCCACACACACACACACATATCTAAGGAAACTATGTTTCTCCTGCGCTGCATGTTTAATTGAATAACCATGTTCATGGTCATTCATCTAAAGCATGGACACAAAACCTAGTTCACCCAGTCTCTTGCTCGCTCGCTCTCTCTCTCTCCTGCTCTGATGATTTATTTGTTCTTTTCCTGTGCAGCTGCCCCAGAGATAAGTGGCTGTTTATCAAATTGCCTGTCAGAAACACTCGGCAGATTAATCCACAGCTCTTATCGCCATGCCGAGAGAAAACTTCCCAGTGCTTTTAATTCATTGAATTGGATTACAGTATTACACAAGCGCCTCTCACTACTAAAGCGCCCAATTCATTTAAATACAAAGCCCCTCCCCTTCGACCCGCTCGCAACACGCACAGCTAAAATGCTCTGGTTTAATAAAAATATTGCTGCCAACATGTTTGTGTTTCATTTTAATGGACATGTGCAGAAATATAAAGGGAATTAAACTAATGCAAATGCACAAGGAAGCAACAAAAAGATGGCGGAGCTTGAATAAACCCTTTTGAGTCTAATCATCTACTAGCAAACAAATGTGACATAAAGAGTGATGGTCGGCGTCGCTGCAGAGATGAAGTTAGCAGTTTCCCGTTGTTGTTTCTCAGAAATTTAATTTGTTTTTCAGGGGATTTATAGACAGCAGGTCATAGACAAGGAAAGTAGTTTTGAATATTCGTAATGCTCGTCTAGGTCCAGCTCACTTGATGAGGTGACATTTCAATATGTAGCTCCATATATAAAGCAACCTCATGAGACACCAGGATAGCTGAGACTCCAGCTTTGCTGAATGAGTGATTGTAGAGATTTAGAGGCCATGTTATGAGAGAAGATGGATGGAGCGTTGATGGATGTGGTGGGTGTGTTTGAAATGTCTGTCGGAAGCTTAGGAATCCGAGTGCGACAGGTCTCCGTGGACGGTAATCTTGCAAACTTTGCAATTTATCTACTCTCTCGTTCAGGTTTAAAGAATGGGCGGAGCCGGTAATCGTAAACACAATGATTGACAGCTAAGACCTAGCTGTGATTTTCTAAACAGTCTGCTTGGTTTAAGTACATTTAAAAAAGAACAGGTTCTTCCTTATCTAATATTCGACACTTGTTCCCATTTCATGCCTGTTTCATTCATTTTTAACAAGCTAAACTAGACTGGCTTGTGACTGGTGCGATGCATATGCATATATGTTGCTCAAATTGTCTCCGAATGCCTTGTTTTGACCACCTCTGAAGTCTAAACTCTCCAGCCTTGCTAAATTAGTTCTACCGTGTCCCTCAGCAGTGAACATGACCAGGGTTTCCTGCACCAGCGGGCCTATGGCATTAAACAGCCTCTATGCCAGCAGGAATCCATTACTCTGCTATTTTGAGAGTATTGCAGATTGCAATCACAAGCAGCTGGGAATGGTCAGGAAACTGGGAAGGTGTGGATGACTGACAGGAGATCAGCAGCAGTAGCCCGAGAGCCCAGCCCGGGTCTGGATAACTGACAGCAGATCAGTGTTGAAAGGACAGAGGGGGAAATGAGAGTGCTCTGAAACCTCTTTGCTGGGGGCCAAACGCCTGCCACAGCCCGGACGTAGGAATTGAGCTATGGACAAGGGGAGACAGGAGCAGAGGGGGAATCTGCGACTGGTTGGACGGAGATAAGCCCGACTGAAGTGGGAAGAGAGAGGAGGTGATGAACACGTGAGGAGACAATAGTTAAGGGCAGTTAGAGGTGATGGAGGGAGGATGATGAGGTGGAGAGTAGTGTTAGGCGGAAGAACTGTTTGGCTGAATTGGATGGAATGGAAGATGGAAATAAAGAACGAGTGAGAAAAAAAAAAAAAATATATATATCTTTACTCTTGTCTATTCCCATGTCAGCGTGAACATTCCTGCTGCGAGAGCCCTGCTGTGTAAATAAAGATGATGATGAAGATGCTGGTTCAGGCAGATGTTGTGAAGCTGTTTTTGTCAGTTTTTTTTGTTACATTCAACATGTTTAAATATTTTCAAGCCCAACAAAACATTCATATATGCTCAAGTGTTCAAAGCAACTTTACTGATTTTTTGTAGCTCACTAGAGTGTGATGTAAACACCCAAGTAGTGAGTCCGAGTCCCATGGAAAAGATTATGTTGAGTGGTGTAAATACCTTATCTGTAAAAAGTGTTGTCTAATTTAATCTAAATATAAATTAATCTAAATGCTGTTAAATCGTACATTTGTGTTAAAGGAACATGTTTTTACAGACTAGTACACACATTTACATTCTCACTCACACCATCATTCAGTTGTCCAATTCCTATTGTTCAGAATGCATGTTTTTGGACTTTGAGAGGAAGCACTGGAGGAACATAAAAACTCTAGTGACAGCGCTACCTACTGCACCACCATGGTGACAGACAGTGGTGCTTCTACACTGAATGACGCCCTGGGCGAGATGGACATACATGAAACTGATTATAAAAACATATCCATGTATTTGTTAAAAACATGTTTAAAAATGTCCCATATATTGGATATATGCATTTTTCAATTTCTTTTGTACGTAAGGCCTTACTTGACATTGCTTTTTTAGGCTTCTTCAAACTGTCGTTCTTTTTTCTACCAGTCTTTGTTGTGATTTTTCACAGAGATTGGCCTGTCATAATCTATGCTGCTGAGTAATCAATGTTCCCAAGAACGTATGACCAAAAAAAAAAAAAAAACCAACACTATTTCATCCCAGTGACATCATGCTCTCTGTAAAAGAAAGATGATTGCTGGCACACCTAAAGAACCAACCCAACCGGGATACAAAAGTCAAAAATATATTTGGAAATTGCAGAGGTGTGGCAGAAAGAGACGGGGAATTGACTTTCGTCAGCATCTATCCTAATATGGGACTGTTTACTGTCAAACTTCATTCAATAAGTTTGATTTGATAGTGGGAGAGGAAGATAGACTATAGGGAAAAATGGTTGGTTCTGCCTGCTGTGCTTTAATGATGTGCTAGAGTAGGATAAATGGTCGGCTTTGTGTCTTTTGCTCACTTTTTATTGCATCCATTCACATATTTAGCCGTGATTCATGGGTAATTATGAGAGAATTGATTATCTGAAACTAATTAACTTCCATTAGTCTAGAGGAGTGCAGCCTCAACTAAAGCCGGCTTTGCTGTAGGATTTTTTCAAAAGGAAAGTTAAAGAAGGACAAGGGATGTTTTATGTAGTTAAGATCTCTCTTTACATTTTGGCCAAGTGCTTGCTTTTATTCTACACGTGTCACCCACTATGTCTCGTCTGCATTGAGTGTGGGTTTATTTAGAAGTCATTAGGTCTGATCAGTTCATTAAAGCGATTGAGCGAGTCGTGCTAATGGCCACTTGAGTGGGACCGTGCAGAAGCAGATTGCCATTCGTTATGTCTCTCCCTTTGTTTTTCGCTCTCCTCTTCTTCTTGCCGGTGGTCTCAGTGGGATTAATTGAAAAGGGAGTGAGAAGAGGAAAGACGTGAAAAAAACAGGAGAAACATGGAAAAACAATCTCTCGGGTCCCAATGGAACAGAGTGATGTGAAGAGTTTGGACGAGAGTGTGTTGAACACAGCTTTCCTGCTTTAAAAATTTCTCTCCACCTCCATGAAGAGTCAAGGTCGTACACAGTCCATGATTCATTCACATCAGCTCAATTTACTGCTGCACTTCTGAAAGAGGTGAAAAAAAGATTTACACACACACACGCACACACACACATGCACATGCACACGCACACACATACACATAAAGATGGTTTATAAAATTATGGGTAAAACGTATTCTGTTCGCAAACTGATTTTGTCATGACTTGAAACATATTTTCTCATAGAATGCATTGTAAACAAATATCAATATATGATTGCAACGCGAAAATTCAGTTAAAACGCATTCAAATAAATACATAGCATCTGATTTGTTCCTGAAATGCATCACATATTGTCAAGTGGTACTGATTCGAGAAATGACAGATTAATATCTTGTGTAAGAGACTTTTTCATTTTCTAAATCATTGTCCAGTCAAATTACCTCGCAGTATTTTAACACTATTTTAATAGTAATGTTGTATTAAAAAAATGATTGATTGATTTTACAACCAGAACCTTTAAAGATTATAGGGGAAAACTGTTCCAGCTCAATGACTTTGGAATTTCTAGACAAAATGTTTTAATCTGACTGTTCTTAGTCTTCAGACGCATTTCAAGCTCTGAAATGCTGAATGGCGCGATCTTCTCTTTGCAAGTTCCAGATAACAGAATAGAAAACTGATTAGTCTTTTGAGTGGCTGGTTAATCTTAAAGAGCAGTTACTTATGAGTGCACTTTATTTAGAGTTGGTGCAGATTTACTTTAAAAACAGCTAAATGGTTGGACTGCTAAAATATTGCTTTTTGTTTTAGAATCAAATGGTTTCTGTTTGTAATTGTGTAACATGGTTTAGAGTCAAAGTATGAAAGCGAGAGCGATTCCGCTAACGTCTTTTCCCTTGTACCATTGTTCCGTTTTAAAACATTTCAATTTTCTCAGTTTTCTTTTCACAGGTTTCTAAATTCTCTAATTTAGTTAGATTTTTTTTCTTTCTTTTATTAGTTTTCATTTAGTTAAACTTTTAACATTTTTAACTTAATACTGATATTTAATCAAAAAAAATTTAATTTGGGAAAAAAAGCAATTACGTAACAGTTTAAATAGCTTTCTTGTTTTGAATTATTATACTGTATTCTCTATTTTCAGGTTTTCGCTTAAACAAGTGCATTTGAATGGTGACTGGATTATGTGTCGTCAATCAGAAAATAAAAAAATATATATATAATCACAGATTTTGATTTATTCATGTGTCATAAAGTGAACTTTTTTCCACTTTAAAATGGCTGTTGACTTTATTCAGTTCACATATGACTTGATTTCATGCGTTTTAGGTCAAGTACTCAAGATTAACAGTCCAACAACACACACATGGTGGGAAGGTAGACTTTTTCACAACAACCTCGTTTTCAATCTCAGCAAGATTTAAATAATGTGCAATAAACTAGAAATGTCTTTGTTCATCATCTGTGTTTGACTGTACTTCACTACACACTGTGATCAACCAAACACATATTATGTTCAATAATTACATATAATTGTAGCATCTTGGATAAACTGAATTGCAGCTAAATCCTTTTGATACATTACAATTAAGATGGTTTCTTTTTGTAGGATCAACAAAAAACCAATGTTGACACAGCTGGAATAATTGTAAAATGGAAATATTTAAGACTCTCTTTGAATATGACCTTTACAAAATGAATAGCAAATAGATGACATTGTCTTTTTTTGTGTGGGAAACACGTGGTACACAGAAAATATACGACTCTAGAGGACAAAGAAGATTGTCTTTATAGCTTACAAAATATGTGTATTCAACTGCAACTCGTTTGGCCTTGTGTGTGTGTGTGTCTAGGTGCACGAGCTCCTGTTTCCCCTGTATCAAATCCAGATCAACAGAGCATCATATGAAATTATAATTACAGTGACATTCTGCTCCCCACTGTTCCTTTTTACTAGGACAGACACACACCCGCATACACACTGAGTCACACTGCTCCAAACCCACATAATGTTTCCCACTGTGCCACAAAAACAGACATCACTAGCTACTCAGGGGAGCTTCATCAATCCCACAATAGAAAAGAAAAGACACAAACACAGCGGCCCACATGTGGGGATGGCAGCAGCCTTTTAAACATGCCTTAATTAACATGCCTTTGTGTGAGCGTCTACTCGGGTCGGCATCACTGAGAATCTCCTGTGATCTCTGGGTGACCTTTCTTAAAATCATCTTGACTCTCTCTAACTCTTTCTCTGCATTTCTTCGACTTGTTTCTGTCTCTTTGTGCGGGTTGGACAGAATGTCAAGCATGGTTGGAGAAAAGAGTGTTTGCTTGGAATCTTAAACTGCAGTTTAACAATTATGAAAGTTGATTAAGGTGATTCATTGGTCGTTAGTTAGCATTTAAATTTGGCTTTTATTTGATTATGACTTTTATGATTTAATTATGAATATTTTTCATCTACTCTAAAAATAAGCCCTAGTGTAAGCCCTAATAAATTCAAGATCTAAATATGTATTAATGTTGGGTTGTAATTCATGGGCAATTCTCAGTATTTAGACATATTGTAAAGGAAANTGGAGTCCGAGGGCCATGTGGAGACATCTGGAGTGTCTTGCCCAAGGACACTCGGCTGTAGAACCTAGCAATTGTTGACTGGTGCATTTGCGTGAACAAAGCTGAGTCTCATGACGCCGTATTGTCGTGGAGGCTTATGGGAGCTGCAGTTCTCAAGGTCTCTGGAACTGTCAACAATATTCACAATATGTTATAAGTTGTATCAAATTTAAGCAAATACATTTTTCACATTAATTGTAGCAAAACACATCATACATTTGCCACAATTGTGGTGTGTGCTAACATGCATTGTTTTATTTGTATTTTATATTGTTGTTTATATGGAAATATCGAATGTTATGTGGGGCATTATACTATTGAATAATTGACCATCTAAATTTTGTATTACACAAATAAATATTATATATATTGCAAAATGTTAATGTTTTGTTGTCAAATGAGTGGGAGGGTCTACTGCACAGTGGGCTGTGGCATAATTTGAAGGCTGTTGCTTTATAAAATCGACTCAAATCTACAGAGAATGAAAAAACGTCTCTTGTTGGAAAAGCATTAAAATTTCCTCCACAATTTATTATTCCTCTTCCTCTATTGATATTTCCTTTTAGTGACATTGCTCATTGCTCTATTGATTCAGTCACAGCCCACAGTGCACTTGACCTTGTGAAATCAGGTTTCAAATTAAAATTCAGGTTAAATTCAGTTTAGACCGTTTCTGCATGTCCAACAAAAAAGTTTTTATTTAATTTTGTTTGTTTGTGTGTGTGTGTGTGTGTGGGTGTGTGTGTGCGTGTGTGTGTGTGCGTGTGTGTGTGTGTGTGTGTGTAGGTGTGTGTGTGCGTGCGTGTGTGTGTGTGTGTGTGCGTGTGAATATATACAAATGAGCAGGACTGAATCTGAGGGGAAATTAGAATAAAAATAATGACAAAAGTGCAAATAGATCAGGAATCCGGAGTAGAGTTGAAAGGGTTTGTGTATTGAGTTGTGAACAGCAACACGCTGTACATACTGTACACTTTGGCACATTTTTCAAAGCGCAATCACCCCAAAAATTAATTCTAAATGCGATGTATAACACTTTTTAATCTGCTAAATCAAAGCAGTTTTGTCTGACGTTTATTGTCTTAAGATAAGTGAATATTTAATTTATGTATAAATACAGAAGAAAATAAATCCTTTAATTGATGCTTTGGCTTAAGAAACAGCAGTGAATTGTGGGAAATATTCATCTCCAATAAGCCAGCACTCAGCAGTAGGGCTTAAGGGAATGTCCGTATGTTTGCGTGTGTAATGAATGCCACAGGAGGATGTCGGGACAGACAGAAGGTGTTCTTGGAAGGACCGAGAGTCTGTTGGGTAGAAAATGATTTCAAGGAAGCCGTTCTCTGATATCAAATGAATGTGCAATTGTGTCTCTGCCTTAGGCAGCCAGCATGAGCAACACAACCTGACCAGTCTAATGAAATATATTCAGTCTGCCTCTCTCTCTCTCTCTCTCTCTCTATCTCTCTCTCTTTCTCAGCTGTTATCACCTTTTCAACACTCGCTTTTTTGCATTTCCAGATTTCAGTTTCATATGCTACAGTGATGTTATCCTTTTCTTAACAAACTAGCAGAGTAAAGCATAAAGATTCTGACAATTTTTTGGCTGTGGTTGATTGTATTTCAAAAGTAAAAAAGTCCTCACTGTGATTACAATCGACTATTTGCAAAATAGAACTTTGCAAAGCACAACATGCCACGCTGGTTTTAGAGACCAATAATGAGAGATTCTACGTCCTGTTTAAGAAAGGCAGCCTTTCCTACTGGATGCTATTATTAAAAGCAGTGACTGGATCACAAGGCCAGATTCTCTTTTTACAATGTGAAGGCATAAATAAAAGAGAAGGTCAATGTGAGAGGAGACCTCGGTTTTTTTCAGTGCTATTGAAAAGCAAAGAAACTGTTTTTTATTGTACTTGCATTTTTGAAGAGATGTATAATTTTTTTATCCATCAGTAGATAAATTCAAAAGTGTAAAGGACCATCATTAATATTTCTGTTGGAAAATTAAGTTAAACGAAATGACATTAAATTTAATTAACTAACAAACCAACTAACTAATTAGCTAACTAACTAACAAATGAACTATAAAAACTAAATTGACAACTAAAATAATGAATTGTTATTAATTATGATTAATAATAAATACATCCGTAATAAATTGTGTGTTTTAAGTAAATGCAGTATTGTTTTTTTTTTTCAAACTTTATGTCCTACATGAAAACACATATTACTAATATTTATGGTCTGGCAGCATTTTAACACTTTCTTTAAAAAAGCCGAAACACGGCAGAGTGGAACGGAAATGGTTTGAGGATTATGCAGCACTCCCCTTGAAATAAAGTAAATTGAGGTTAACTATTTTCTTCCATTACGTAGTGAACCTGCAATGTTCCTTCAAGTCTTTTTAGACGTGTAATAATAGACTTCCATCACGCATTGCTTCTCGATAAAATGCAAAAAACCTGTGAGGGTAACACAGCCTCTGGCGTCAGGTTTTACTCTGGCAGATTAATGGATCCTCTCATCAGCCTTGTCTCGAGCATCAGATTATCCCCTCAGTAGCGTCAGGAGTGCTTTAAATGCCAAACTCCGCATCTGGATCTTATCTGCCGTCCTGTAGAACCACAGAGAGGGAATTGTTGACAACAGTGATCTACCCTGTAACCACCGTAATGCTTTTCTGTGTGCAATTCCAGGTCATGTAAATTCCTCTAGCAGAATGAATATGTATGGGGAGCAGCTCTGATTAGGGAGCAGTGAGCGCTCATGTAACATTTATCATGCACAGGAAGGACAAATACAGCATGTTCTTTCTCATAAAATATGTGCCTGATATCTCAATACGCACTCGTGTCTAGGTGGACGTGCATTTGGGCTGGAGCCAGTCTGAAATCCCCTGACACTGCTTAGTATGAGAAGTGTTCACTGCTCTCCATGTATATTTGATCTGTGGCTGTGTATTATTACACCTATACTTGTAAAGTAATTGGGTCATTATCACTGGAGGCTGAGTGAGTTCCTCGTTGAGTCTTTTTTTGGATTAAATTTTTGTCCACATTCACTTATAACCCCTCGTTCTATATCAGTGGATAGACCATGAGATGAAATTGTAAGTTTAAAATACAACTTAAAAGTGTTAGTTTTAAAATGCAATACTTTTTCGAGTACTTGATGTTACCGATATTAGTATAGCTAATATTTGTTAGAAATTATAGACCACTAGATCACCAATATTATGGATAGAAAATATAGAATTGCACTTCTAGTTCAAAATGATCTATCAATTAGTTGACCATTGGCCCAGTTTCCTGATCTGAATGATTGAACTGACTTGGGCAGCGATATTTGTTTTCATTTTGCTGAATGGAACAACTATTTAAAAAAAAAAAAAAAATGACCAAACTTCTTGTCAGTAGTAACTAAAGCAAAGATTTATTTTGAATTTGAGTCATGTGCATTCAATATGGACTGAATGTGCTATTGTGAATCAAGCTACTATTTAAATTCATTAAACAAGGCTTAAAGAAACTCAATAATCTGTCTTTGTGAGTCTTTTAGACTTAATATTGAGAAACAATATGTGTAGTATGCTGTTATTATATTCTAAATGTTCATCTATGTAAAACGTTAAATCAATATTGTATTTATAATACCACGCAATTTCTTTACAGTTTCTTTACTTTAATTAAATGTATATTGATACAAAAGACCACTTATTCTCATTCCAAGCTAGTTTCCTTTAAATGGAATCAAGAAACAGTGACTAGGTAGTATACATTTGGTCTAACGCAATTTTTAATCTTAGAGAAACACACTCATTGCATTTTTTTAACATTGAATCTCTGTTTTTGATGATTAAAAAGTTGTACAATGAAATTGACCACAACACATTAGGGTCTAAGGAGGTTAACAATTTATTTATTTATTTTATTTTATTTTTTTCAGAAACGCTCCTCTGAGTTATGAGAATACATTGATTAGGTCAAAATATGTACAAATTCACTTCTTATATTAGGTACATATAAAAAAAAATGGGCAAGATACAATAAGTACAATAAATACAATACTGTAAGTCAAGATACACACAAACAAGCTATGAAAAAAAGTGGTCAGTAAAACTTTATTGCTCAATTTCTTCTCTAATTTGATAAGCCAAAAACTTGAGACAATTTCTGAGATCTCTGATTAACTGCCAAAGGGAGTCTCACAGTTCTTTTCAGACTTTTAGCTGACGAAACATCTTTGTTTTTCTCTTTTTGTTTCTGTTTGCAGAAGATTGTTGCATCACTTGTTGTCGAGTGAGACTGACTCAATTTGATTGTTTTAATGTGTAACTTAAATATAGTAGATGCGGATATAGGTTTTCATGTGTATTGCACGACAAGATCTACCAGCTGTGGCAAGAGACATTCTCTTGTTGAGTGACGTGAATTAGGACAGAAGCGGTTGGAGTTCACAACGTGTTGAGCACTTGAACTGGAAATATTTGTTTTTACCGCAAACATCAGGGAGAATGTTAGGAGTATATGTGCTCATTGCAAATCCAAGATAGCTGAGGGTGATGTAGAGTGCATCGGCCATCATCTGGTATGACCAACCACCGTTTTATTCCTGGGTCTTGGGGAGATGCCGTCAATCCAACTCTGTGGCTGAATTCAATATATACTGTACATCCTGGCTTGGTGGCCAACCAGTCATAGCCTTCAAAGACATGTATTCAAGTTTTTCACAAGGCCTTTGTATTGTGGTGGACCATGCTCACTCTTCATACACAGTATTCACTCTTGCCATCACAAAGACGAGACTTGTGCATTTAGACACTTACAACCATACGTGTTTATTAGATCACGAACCAATTACTCTCAACTCATGCATGCTCATATCTTTGCACATTCACTTTTGTGCTACATCCACCCTCTTGTGCTACATCACCTGTGTATTAAGCTATGTTTTGTTTGACTAGACGATCCCGAGTTACTTCTTATTCATCAACCAATTCAGTCTATGCAGCCATCTTCTACTGCTCAATCAGGGCAATGTTGACCAAGAGTAGTAGACTAAGCAGTATAGCACACCCTTTTTTTTCATAAACACCCTTTGTGGAAACACCAAGGCAATCCATGATAGGTGAGCACATAGGTGAAGTTAAAACGTAATTGATTGTTATCAATACATTGATTGGTAAATTGTAAGTTTTCCATATATACTGTATGTCTGACACGTCTATCCAAAGCTGCCTACACGGAAAATCCTTGAGATTCTAGCCCCATAACCTTCAACTGACTGGGCTACAGACTAGCCTAGTTTAAAAGGTTAAAGTATTGAAATTCATGTCTTGTCTGGTACGTGTTCCTGGTGAAGCAATCACTTTTTTATAATGCGTCACGACTAAGTAATTTGAAAACAACACTGCAATGTTTTTGACTCTAAACTGTTGAGGTGTCATTTCATATATCCTTTGTATCTTGTAAGCTTAGCCGCTAAATAATTTCAGAGTTTCAACATTCCCAAATCATCCGAATGCATCCCTGTTGGTTACACATGTAGATTTTATGCAAAGTTTTAGCAACATTGACACGTTGACGGGTAGGACCTCCATTTACCCAACCTTTTGAATAATTCAATCACAACGTGTATTCTCAAGGAGAAACCTGAAGGTTTCACTTTTTCCAGCCGGGTTTTCCAAATAGGCTTTGTGCTTTCTTGTTCATTGATGAATGGTGCACTGCTTCGGTCTGCAAACCTTTGGCGCTTATGCCAGAATCATGTAGCATCCACGTCTCAAACGAAATTATGCTAAGTGAGCCCGCCCACAGGTTCCTTTGAAGGTTATCAGAGTTTTTGTTCAAAGTTACACATGCAAATCACAACCATTCTAGTTGCAATTTCCAGCTTAATTGCAATTTCAGCCTTGGCTGACCGACTGCGGCCCTACATGTGGATTTGAGGCTTCAGTGTTGGGGTCTGTCATCAGTTATCCACAGCGTCCGCTGGGCTCTGTGTGTGTGGAGGTAGAGAGCTCTCAGACTAGATAATACACACTTCTGCTGCCTGAAAGCACTGCTGCTTTTAGGCTCAAAATTAGAGTGCTCAACTGCCAAACATGCATTCATGGTCTCCAAGCACCACAGAAACAGACTGGTTACATTTCTATGCTCTCCAGAGTCTTGCACTACTGGCCAATAAAACACTTGATTCCACAACGGGAAGAGAAACCTCATTTCAGACATCTTATTTTGTGTGTAGATGTGTTCATCTTGGAGTCCTGAGGGGAAATGGCTGTTTGGACAGAGTGATTCTTCTGGAAAGCCCTGTGCACCTACAGCTGAAATGCGGAACCTCCTTTAGATTCCAAGAATTTGCCTCTGGATCACGAATTGTGAAATCCCATGGATGGTAGCAATTATGTTAAGTGGTATTTGTGTTTGGGCTCTGTTTCAGTTTTTGTCCCCCTCAAAAGCATTGCACTTTTGCTTTGGGTACAAGTGGTCTTGCATGTTTTCCGCTGCCAACGGAAGCTTGTAGAACAAATGGAAGCTTTAAAACAGCAGCCAAGATCAGTGAGTTGTAAAGTAGATAGATAAAGGATACTGGTGCTGGAGTTTGGCAGTGGAAACATTGGCAGACATCTTCATTGAAAGGAAGGGAAAGGATAAAAATGTATACTTACATGAGGTTCTTGTCAATCCTTTGTATGTAATGAATATTATTAATAATAATAATAACAATAATATAATAAAGCGATAGTTCCTACTCAATTCTTAGACCAAGGCAAAACAGTTTTGAAAAAAA
>SOMO01000017.1:368295-378474 GCA_028128575.1 Paedocypris carbunculus | reverse complement strand
TGTAAAACAAGTAACCATGAGTTTACGAAAGAGCTCAGATATTCTAAAATTATGCTTCCTCGTTCTTTGTGCGCTTAGAAGAGGGGAAGATCGAGAAAGGGAGAGAGACCCTACAGGGCGGAGTTATCCACTTCCTTTCCCCCTTCATTTAATTTGGATCTATAGAAGCTCTGTGTTGAATGGTCAGTCGCATGGAGAAGGGGCAGCCCTTGATTTAGGAAAAGCGTTTTGTCTGAAGTCGTAGCTCTAAAGGGGGATTTTGCAATTTTGGGTTAGTCAGTCAGAGTGTCTTCAGACAGCGTGAGACAGATAGACGCTCTCAGTCTTTCTCCAGACAGAGGTCTCGGAGCGCGCAACAGATTTCTGCTTAGTGACAGAAGGACGCGGGTTTGGTGACATCGGTTGTTTCATGCTATTGCACTCTTCAAAAATTCCAAGAACATTGCATCTTTATGTATTCCATTTTGGAGGGATTTGGGATGTTTTTCCAGCCTTAACAACGCGTGCCAAGGACAGTGCTTCTCACCAGAGGACGCGACAATCATTTCGGGAGCTTATTTTGTGTGCCTGCTCAAACGCAACATGGATACAAGCAAGGGCGGAGTGTTTTTTGTTACTTTACTCCAACTTGTGATGCTTGTGGCTTTACCGAAAAATGCCTCAGCTAAAACTCTGAAATACCAAGTCCACGAAGAGCAGAAAGTCGGCACTGTAATCGCCAGACTTAAAGATGACGTCGCCGATGTTTTATCAAAACTTCCGAGCTCGATTCCGTTACGTTTCCGAGCCATGCAACGCGGCAGCGCGTCGCTTCTCTCCGTGCGGGACCAGGATGGAGAGATCAGCATCAGGACCAAAATAGACCGCGAGAAACTGTGCGAGAAGAACCTAAACTGCACTATCGAATTTGACGTCCTCACGCTCCCGACCGAGCACCTTCAGCTGTTCCACATCGAGGTAGAGATTTTAGACATTAACGACAATGCGCCGCAGTTCGCGCGTCCCGTCATTCCCATTGAGATCTCTGAAACCGCCACCGTGGGGACGCGGATTCCGCTTGACAGCGCCACCGATCCGGACGTCGGGGATAACACTTTAAACACATACTCTCTAACCCAGTCTGACTTATTTAAGATTGATGTTCTCACTAGAACCGACGGCGCAATGTACGCGGAGCTCGTGGTGCTTAAAGAGCTAGACAGAGAGGAGCGAGCCGGCTATGAACTCCAGCTCACCGCCTCAGACAGGGGCGTTCCCCCCAAATTTGGATCAACACTGCTGAAAATTAGCATAGCTGACTCCAACGACAACAATCCCGTGTTTGAGAAACCATCACATGTGATCAATTTGCCTGAAAATTCCCCTTTGGGAAGTTTACTCGTCGATCTAAATGCCACAGACCCAGACGAAGGAACCAACGGTAAAATTATTTATTCGTTTAGCACTCACGCCTCTCCTAAAATTTTAGAGACCTTCAAAATCAATCCAGATAACGGACATCTGACACTAATAAGGAAAGTGGACTTTGAAAGCACACATTTGTACGATATAGATGTCCAGGCTCAAGACTTGGGCCCTAACTCAATGCCTGCGCACTGCAAAGTCATCATCAAAGTTGTGGATGTAAATGATAACAAGCCTGAAATCAGCCTTAATCTGATGTCCACGGGGAACGAGGAAGTGGCAACTGTGTCTGAAACAGCTGCTGTAGATACTTTTGTGGCTTTGGTGAGTGTCGATGATCTGGACTCGGGGTTAAACGGAGAGGTGGAGTGTCGCCTCCACGGCCAAGGCCACTTCAAACTGGAGAAGACTCATGAGAAAAACTACATGATCCTTACAAATGCCACACTGGACAGAGAGAAAAGGGACAAGTACAGTTTGACGGTTATAGCTGAAGACAAAGGCTCTCCAAGTCTTTCTGCCATCAAACATTTTACAGTGGAAGTCCAGGATGAGAATGACAACCCACCTGGTTTCGAGAAGAGCAGATATGAGATCTCAAAAGCCGAGAACAAGCTTCCAGGAGAATTTGTGTCATCAGTGCGAGCCTGGGATCCAGACCTGGGCCCTAACGGTCAAGTGAGCTACTCCATACTTGAAAGTTTGGTCCACGGTAGCTCCATTTCCACTTACGTCACCATCGATCCTTCCACTGGAGATATTTATTCCTTACGTACTTTTGATCGTGAAGATGTCAGTCAGATCTCATTTTTAGTCCAAGCTCGGGATTCGGGAAATCCACCTATGCGTAGTAATGTGACTGTTGTGCTAACTGTGTTAGATGAGAACGACAACAGGCCACTTATCATGATGCCACAGCTGTGGAACCACACGGCTGATGTTCCAGTGTCAAGACGAGCAGACCCTGGAGATGTGGTCACTGTTGTACGGGCCCTGGACCGCGATGCTGGTGCCAATGGTGATCTTTCATGCTCCATCATAGGAGGCAACGAAGCTGGATACTTCACTATAGACGCACAAACGTGTGAAATTCACACAAATGTCAGCATGCAGGACGTTCCACAGGATCATGTGGAACTGACCATCCTGGTACAAGACCACGGAGCACAACCACTCAGTGCAAGAGCCCTGCTGAGATTTTCACTTTATGAAAACATCGAGAACCACATGAACACACAGATGACGGGTGGTGGATCTGGTGACAGTCCCCTGGACATCTCCATGATCATTATCATCTCACTTGGGGCTATATGTGCCATTTTGTTGATCATCATGGTGGCCTTTGCCTTACGCTGCTCACGTGAAAAGAAAGACACTCGCTCGTACAACTGTAGGGTGGCAGAATCGACCTACCAGAAACACCCTAAAAAACCCTCCCGGCAGATCCACAAGGGCGACATCACCTTGGTGCCAACAGTCAACGGGAGCCTTCCGATTCGGGCTCACCATTGCTCACCCAACACCTCGCCAGGGCCAGAGCGGGCTCACATGGGCAGTCGGCAGAGTCACCACAGCCGCCAATCACTCAACAGCCTGGTCACAATTTCATCCAATCACATCCCTGAGAACTTCGCCCTGGAACTCACCCATGCCACGCCCCCTGTGGAGGTAAACACAATGGTTTGTTTTGAAAACGTCATGATGTCTGTTTATGTTCATCTCATCCATCTATGTTGTCATAACCTTCATGGTGTGGTTCACTTGTTCTAACACTTTTAATTTGTTTGTGTGCGTGTGGGTGCGAGTGTGAATGATTGTGCTCCATTAGTATTTGTTTTTTTTATTTATATCATCTGTTTTTGCTATAGCAAGTCTCACAGCTCCTCTCAATACTCCATCAGGGTCAGTATCAGCCGAGGCCAAGCTTCAGAGGGAACAAATACTCTCGCAGCTACAGGTAAACATGTGCAACAAACAATTCCTTAACTCCTTATATGGGCATGGCATTGTGCTCAAAGTAGTTCTGTAGAGTCGATGGGAAGTGCAGCTGTACAACCTGTTGTCGGGCGCTGGTTCGATCCGATTGGCTGATAGGTATTCTAAAATGTTTGTGGTAGAATAGGACAGAACTTCCCTGTTGCCGTGGTCACCCACGCTCGCAGATGCTGATTGGTCTGCTCCTCACATGAGGTCATAGCTTGCATTCTGTGGCTTTTTTCCTCCCCTCATCTGCGTTTTGTTCTCGGATCATGTCATTTTATCCTGTGCGCAACCATTCTCCCATGTAATTTGCAGATAATTTAGCTTTTTTGTCATTGCATACTGGCATGAATTGCATCCTTTTGTTTTACATATGTCCAATTATGGGTGAATAAAAATGCTGTGCGTATGCAAATGTATGATGTGATAAAAATGTAAATAATAAGTCTAAGATGCACATGATGGTGAAATATGAATAACCTGCCGCATGCATGTTTACAGATCGCATGCAATGCTTAGATGCACACTTTAATGCGTCAGGGATTTATTTATTTTAATTACAACTTAAAAACAGACGTTTTTCCTGTTTGTTATATTTTTACTTCAAGCATAACTCATAACCTGATTTTGGTGTGTGTTGCCAGGTACGGCCTCCAGGACATGGATAAATTCAGTTTGAAAGACAGCGGGCGTGGCGACAGCGACGCAGGCGACAGCGACTGCGAGATGGGCCGTGATTCGCCCATCGACCGGTTGCTAGGCGATGGCTTCGGAGACCTCTTTCATGGCGATGGACACCACCGTCTCCACCCCGGTGAGATACAATTTTCTCCAAGGGCTTTTAGTTTTTATCATCCTGAATTATGACGCTAATCAGATGGATTATATTGAGCACGCATCTCATTAACTGTTTATGGTGCGCCACGTAACGCACTGTCACCGTTGACTTACTTTTATGGAGACGTGACCGGGTGCCGCATAAATGAAATTACCTGTTGCTATCTGCCTCGGCTCCTGCTCGGAACATAAAGCATTTTTTTCACACTCAATACGGTTATTATAATTGTGGGATAAAAATAGCCTGATTTATGTGGTGATTGGCTAAAATCACAGCGCTTTGATCCGATCGCTTAAGACAGTGCAAGTAGAGGCAGGAATTGGAGTGTTATTCCTCGGCATTCATTCTTTTGTCTGAGTGACAACCCCATGCTTTTAAAATCTGAAGTGAAGAAAATTCACCGTAATTGCTTTCACAATGCAGTTAAGCCCCCCCATTGCACACGCTCAGACTCTTTTCTCTCCCCGGAGGGCCGCTATTTCTGCTCTGCTCTTCCTCTTTCACAGAGAGACAAAAAGCAACCTGTGAGCATCGATTAGAGCTCCACCATTTCCTCACCAAAGCAGTTTATTGTCATTTTCTGGAGTTTGAGGCACTTCACTCTATTCTGGCTCGTCCTCTCCTTTCCATTTCCCCCCATGCTGCTTTGTCTCAGATATTCAAATGCAGTCATATCTGATTGGTGTGAAGCAGCATTGCCAAAGAAAATGAATGATAATCCGGCTCAACAAAGGATGTCAGCCTCAACGCGAGAACGTAAAATGACAGAATGACAGATTGTCTCTCTTTAGCGCGTCACTTTTTCTCTTTCCAAACCCTCCCAAATCATTTCTCCTTCTTCCCAGCCTCACCATTGCCCGTGTTTCTTTATTCTCTCCCTGGCACCACGGCTTCGAGTTTGGGTGTGTTCACTTCACAATGGACATTGTAGTTGTTGTCCAAGCGTCGCTGGTTCGAATCTCAGTCATGTGGGACAATTGAGTGTAAATGACATGACACTGACCCTCACATGCCCACACATGCCCTCACCGAAGCTGCCCACTGCTCCGGGTTTGTGTGTGTGTTTCACCTTCCACCTCACTGGATAGTTTAAATCCATCCAAAATTGACATTTACAAATTCTTTCACTTTCCTACTTTCTATATGCACATTTAAAAAAAAATATTTTTGTAATTGACAAAAACATGTTTTTCAGTGTGTGTTGCGTCATTTCAGTGTGCATTTTTTTTTAAAAAAACAAGCAAATACTCAAATACATAAAAATTGTACTAGTTGTATCTGGTCTCCAATAGTTCTCTGAAAATCCCTATGAGAAATGGGACAAAAAAGGAGGAAAAACTCAAATACAATTTGAGAACAATTTGAAGAACAATTGAGATGAACAATTTGATGAAACTCACAATATATCTTTTCTCTTTGTTTTTCCCATTAGTGATGCGATTGTGTACAGAAGAGTGCCGCGTGTTGGGTCACTCGGACCAGTGCTGGATGCCATCTCAGGCGTCCTCAGACTACCGGGTCAACATGTACATCCCTGGAGAAGAGAGCAGACCTCAAGTTTTAGAGGAGGACCAGCAGTCGGTCGACTCGGCTAAGAAGAGCTTTTCCACTTTTGGAAAAGAAAACGAGGAGGAATGTTCTTTGTCACTGCTGTCAGAAATGAACAACGTGTTCCAACGTCTTCTCCCCGCTTCCTATGCCGAAGTCCGAGAAGCTGATGAATGCCATGCTCCAATGGAAATCAAGAAAGGCTTTCTTCCTGGTAAACCCCAAGCTGCTTCAGGAAGCCCCTCCTATCCACAGGGCGTGGCCACTTGGGCAGCCAATACTCATTTTCAGAACCCCGGGGGCACTGTAAACACTGGACACAGCTCGACCAATCACGTGGCTTCGCAGGTGCATTTAAAATGGCTGCCGGCGATGGAGGAGATTCCGGAGAACTATGAAGAGGATGACTTGGAGAGCGTTCTCAGCCAGCGGCAGGGAAAACGCAATGACTCAAGACACGAAGTTGTCGACGCAAGCGAACTGGTTGCCGAAATTAGCAAACTGCTTCAGGACGTGAGCTAAAACAATCGACATTGAACCTTCCCCTGTCTCGTTCCTTCTCTTTCGCTCTATTTGTATGGAGGGAAGAAATCACGAGAGGGAAAGAGAGAGGGAGTTCAGCGCTGTAGCCTTGAAGTCGCACGTGAACGTGTTTGGTTGATATTGTTTACTTACGACTGCGAGTCCTCGGTCGGTTTGTACAACTGTGATCAGTGTGATTGTAATCACTTTGTGTTTGTTTTTTACATTTTTGTATTTCATATTTATAAATAAATATTGTAAATATTTGTTTGTACAGAAAGCAATACATGTCTATTTTTATACTGTTTCACTGCACGTGTCAAAAATAAAATTGACAGTTGTGTTACTTGAACGTGTGTAACGTACGTGGGAATAAGAGGAAGAAGAGTTTTTATCGTTACTAATTTCACAGTGAACCAAGCTGTTGATGGTTTAACTTCGAAATACTAAAGACTTCCCTTTACATTGTTAAAAAAAATGGGGCACTGTCTTTTCTGACCTCTTTCAATTATTGACTGATTTTTTTTGTAAGCCTTTACAATAACGCATTAAAATCTACATTTATAAATGTTGTCTTCACTTGGACTTTGATTTATTATTTATTCAAGAAATGGTCCAACAAAATAAACTCCAAATTTTCAAGGTTCTCCACAGATGTCTTGCTACTCAACAGCCCCCCCTCTTGAGTAGAGCAGGTATTGCATGCATTAGGAAGCAATTGTGCGGATTTGTAATATGTGGAACAGCAGCGCTAATCAAATCCTCCTCATCCATAAAAATCGAATTTTCTTTTTAATGAAAACACGCATTTAGTATAGAAATAAAAATCTAATTTGCATGTCTGATAAGGCAAACCTCGTTTTTCTCTCTCCTCAAACCCCAGAAGGGTGTAATTTTGCCCTAGTAACCCGGCCATAACTCTATGTAATTGGCTATAACCCCAAACAATTAGGTTGTAATTGATTATAGGATTAAATAAACTACGCCAGTGCTGTTATCAGTGGACTCTGATTGGAAATGATCCATTATTAAACGACACGGGCCACTGGACCATTGTGCAGAATCGAAGTTCATACGATTTCTTAGGTTTATTTACATATATCTAAAATGCAAATGGTGATGCTTTCAACACAATGTGTTTGAGTAAGGCTGGTAAAGATTAGCAATCTAAAGAAATGCTTGATTGTAGAAATGTAAACTTGATTGATTAATTACATTTTATTCTATTAAATGGCATTATTATTATTAATATTTTTGTTATTGTAATAATAATAATAATAACAATAATAATATATTTTTTTGTGTGTGTGTGGTTATATTATATGAACAAATACTTCCAACCATTTTCTACCAATTACTTCATTTCCGCAACTCTGGGCCTGAAGGCAAGACACTCTGGATTGGTGGCCAACCAGAGACAAACCGACACACACATTAACACTTTCACTCCCCTGTGGGTAATTTTCTAAGACCAAATTCACCTGAAATGCATGTTTTGGTACAGTGTGAGGAACCTGGAGACCCGGATGAAATCCATGCAAGCACTAGTTGATCCAAAACCGTGATCCAAAATTACTCACGGTGCCGCATCTACGTCGTATCCCATCAAATAAAAAAGGTTTTACAAATATATTTCTGCATGATGTACCTCGATAGAGAGTGAATAGAAAATATTGACTTGTATAACAGTTTTGGCTGAGCAACCTTGAACTCGGGTTGATGTTCTGCTTTGGACCATAAACCAAGCTTTAAACGTGATGACTGTAAGTGCAGCGCGTTTAACCTTAACACGCTCTCTACAATTAGAAAATTGCTTTGCATGAAAGTGTGGACTGCAGTGATGAGAACTAATCATGGGGACAGAGTCGCGCGGTCCATAAGCAGAACCCTGTTCATTTATACCATAAGCTGGTTTCCTGCGAGCGGCCAGGGTGTTAATTCACCTCAGGGTCATTTTGATTTTCTTTTTCTCTGGTGAGCGTCACCCGGAGAGGAAAGTTCCTGTTTTCATGCTGAGGTGCGTCTGATGGCATATTACGTGTCTCGCATAATACTGAGCTTTTTATTATCATGAAAAAATGCTATTCATCTGTATGAAATGTAGTCAAATACGATTTTTGATATACAAGTATACTGCATATACACACAACCGTTCAAAAGTTTGGGGTCAAATATTCAGTTTCTTGGCAACTTCTCACATGGAATAGCCTTCATTTCTAAAAACAAGGATAGACTGTCGAGTTTCCTGAAAGTTTTCTTTTCCTGTATATTTTGACCGTTTTATTGACCCCACAAATGTGATGCTCCAGATTCTCAACCAGCTCAAAGGAAGGTCAGTTTTATAGCTTCTGTAACCAGCTAAACTGTTTAAGGGGTTTCCAATCATCCATTATCCTTCTGACACATTGTACCATTAAATCACTGGAGTAACAGTTGCTGGAAATGGGCCGCTATACACCAATGTAGATATTGCACCAAAAATCAGACATTTACAGCTAGAATAGTTACACACACACACACACACACACACACACACACCGGATCAGGGTTCAACCCAACAATGCCTGGGTTGCAGGTCCAACACTTGGTCTGGAGAGATTTTTTGCCTGTATTAATTAAGGTCTAAAAAAAAAACAGATTCACCATAAAACACTGCCAGCAATAAATGAATTCAGCATCTAATGCCTAAAGTCCTGTCATGCAGTTATTAATTAAAACTTCCAGTGTAGTGAATAGAGATATATAGTACGAGGTGTGAACGTGTGGGAGTGTTAACTTTTTTTCTCTTTATTTATTGCACAAAAGAAAACAAAGTCTGCCGTAGCTCGTCTTGTTTTGGAACACTTAATTAGAACACAAGATAGTGTGTGTGTGTGTGTGTGTGTGTGTGTGTGTGTGTGTGTGTGTGTGTGTGTGTGTGTGTGTGTGTAGCCTGTATACATTGTCTTTCTTAACACCTATCTGCCTGTCTGTCCGTCCTACCGTTCATCCATCCATCCATCCATCCATCTATCTATCCATCTGTATATATCACACCATGGCTAGAGATACTGTACATAAAAACAAAATAGTCAGAGATGGAGAAAGAGACAAACGTTGTGAGTCTTAAATAGGGCCCGTTAATGTTTGGTAATGTACTTCATGGATCTACATAAAAGAGATTAATGCCACATTACCAAGTCATATTTACTGGAGCTCCATTAGCATAATGGAGCCAGTAATGGCATTTTTGTGTGTGATTATTTTACAAACTTCAGAAACAGTAAGTATTGTGCAATTGTTTTAATGTTGGTTTTGGATGGATGATATAATTGAAATTATAAAAAATACATGTGCTATTACAATGTAATACGTACAATAAATGGGTGGGTGGATGGATGGATGGATGGATAGATAGATAGAAAGATAGATAGATAGATAGATAGAGATAGATAGATATTTGATTTTTGCCTACATGCCAAATCATTACTGTTTCATTTGTCAGTTTTAACCTTTGGCTTTTTGACCAGGCCGTCAAAATGTAAAAACACATTATTTTGAGCGCATCTAGCATCTGTGCCATATTTACTCTTCTTTCAGAAGATGCTTCTCTCATCAAAGCATTTAGTTTAGTCACACAGAGCTGAGCTTTTAAGGAGATTTCCTTCCTTCCTTTCATAAAAATGGTATTTGTCTTCAAATCTGGCTAATGAATTGACTTTATCCTTTGCTTTTCTTTGTCCGGTTTGATAAATTCTTTATGGAAATCACCAGTGACAGTTCCGCAGGGGGTCTTAGGAGATACTGTATATACGTAAATATGACGCCTTATATTCACATACTTGTTTCCTCATACACACAGCCTGAATTGGTGGCCATACACAATTTTAATAAATCATTATTATAAA